>VZRF01003635.1:0-59595 GCA_013396875.1 Vireo altiloquus | reverse complement strand
GGGCCGCGGGCAGCGGCGTAGGGACCGGCCGAGCAGCGGGCGGGCGGAATGGGGGCGGCCGTGCCCCGCGGCGCTGGGCGCCCTGCGGATCGCGGATGAGCCCCGGGCCCGCGGGCACCCCGGCGGGTACCGCCTGACGGAGCGGCGCGGAGGTGAGCGGGGACGGGGCACCGGGCGGTGGGACGGGGCCGGCAGCCCCGCGGTCGCTCTCGGAACTTAGAGTCCTGAACCCTCGAGCTCCGGGCGCGGAGGGTCGGGGCAGCTCCGTGCCCGCATCCCCCGGAGCCACCGGCACCCGCCTGCCCCGGCGCGGAGCGCTGCTCCCGCTGAAGTTGCCAGCGGCGGAGCTGGGCGGGATGCGGAGCCGGGAGGGATGCGGAGCCGGGAGAGATGCGGAGCCGGGAGGGATGCGGAGCCGGGAGAGATGCGGGACTGGACGAGATGCGGGACTGGATGGGATGCGGAGCCGCGCTCCCCCACGGGAACTGCCGGCAGCGCCGGGAGTCGCATCCCGAGGGACGGTGCTGGATTTTGTCTGCCCTTGCCCTAAATGACAGCACGCATCGACCACCTGCACCCTCGCAGAGCAGGTTAAATGCCGATTTGAATTGTTATTCATTCGAGCAGCCCTTGACCTGGCTGTGAGTCGTCTGGGTGACCCACGTGCCCTCAGCGTGGGAAAGGTGACAGTGATACCGGAGGGGTGTTCTCTGCTGTGATGCTTGCAGAAGAAAAATGCCTCTTTTATCGACCTCCTTTGAACTACCAGGCATCTCGCAGTTTGTAGTGTATCAAATTCCGCAGGGAAAAAAAAAAAAGAGAAAAGGGCTGATTTTCAGGAGTCTTCGTAAGTTCATTTGTTTACTATGGAGCCGTGACTTCAGTGGTCTCTTTGGTATAAAAACATTCTGCTTGTGTGATATTTTTGGTGGCATTGACAACAGATTTGTTAGTCATGGTTATGAATATGGTAATGTGCAAGTCTCCCATTAAATTCTCCATGCTCTAAGGTAACATGGTTGAACAGTCACGTACCAAGTCTTGCATTCTCGAGCGGCATCACTTTGAACTCCCAGTGTGTTTGATCACTTCTTCTTAACTTTTCCACTGTATTGTAAAAAAAATATTTGATCTTTCTGCCAGTCAGATGTAAACCCTAAGTTTTGTGCCCGGTGCATCTCCGTGCAAGCAAGCCAAGCTTATGTAATGCAGTGCCCTGTGCAGAATGCAAGAGGTGATCAAGGAGTGCAGAATATCCCGAAGGATGAAGGGACCCACCGGGATCAAAGCTGGAAGGAAAGATTTTTGGGAAAAGGATTGTTTTTGTGGTCGTGGTGCCTCTGTGTGTGTGTGCCTGTCCCCACGGGAGGGCTGAGGAAGGATTTTCTGTTCTGAGGACATCCTGCCTGATCCTGGGCAAGGCTCTCAGTCTTCTTCGGTGTTGATTGCCTTCTCCTTAATTATGGCATATCCTGTGTCACTGCTTCCCAGGGCTCCGTGAAGCTGCTCAGAAGCCCTTGAAAACACTTTTCAGCCAGGCAGGTACTGTGCAAATGCAAATTACTGTATTGCTGCTTTACAAATGCTTTTCAGAAGTTGAAGCGGTATCTTTAGGCAGTTTATTGGAACTGTAGCCAAATGCCTGTTCAGGGAGCTCCGAAGCAGACTAGAAGAACTGGGGTTTTGGCTAATACTGCCTTGTAAAGAAATCTAGTGTTGTTTCTCGAGAAAAGGCAGAAAAGCAGCCCCGTTTGGGTGTTATCAGATGTGTCACTCGTTGTTCGCTCCATGAGTATTCGCTCCCAGTTTCCCTGCATGTAACCTGGCAGTAATTATCAGCATGAAGAAACACTTCAGCCCCAGATTCTTTAAGGTGTAAGTGGTGGATGAAGGCATGAGGTGCTTTCCCTGACCAGACACCCCCCTGCCCCCCAGTGAGCCCACTGCTCTCTGTGGTGGGGCTTTGCTGTTCCACCTGGTTGTACTTTTATTCTCAGGTACAGCAGGGATCAATACACTATCAGCTAGGTGCAAGTCTTCCTAGGCCAGAACTAAGCCTCAGATACATTTCTAGCATTAAAAGTAAAGAAGAAGGTCGAGGTGCTTGTTTGTCATCATGTTTTTTTGTTCTTGTAAAGCAGTGAAGAGAAACTAGATGGAAAAGGACTTGAGCTTCAGACTAACCCCTGACGAGTCTTAATATATCTTGCAAGTGCATAGAACATTAACAGAATTCCTTGTTTTTATTACTGGGCTTCTGAGAGAATGATTTCTATTTTAATGTGCATCCTTTTTTATTGAAATCTCATTGGTTTTGTAATATATTTTTTAAAAGGTGTTGTTACTTTCCATAACCTCTTTCTGCTTTGGTCGAATCTCTGAATAGCTTCTAGAATTGCGTTAAAGGTAATGCAAAGCTCAGAATTCTTTGATCAGCTTGCTTTCTGCAAAGATTTATTTCAGGCAGCCTTAAAAAAAAAATCCTTAGAATGTCAATTCTGAGGTCTTTTCATGTTGTGGATTTAATAGACAAGGTACTGTCAGCTGAGCTATGAGTCTTGCTAATAATATGATTACGTTGTTTTTGAGAGATGTAGTTCTTGAAAACATACCTTGGAGAAGAAAATTCACAATAGCTGTGTGCAAATAATTTTTTTCCCTACAACAGATGGAAGAGCGCTCAAGGGTGGCTAAAATTAGTTTGAAACAGAATAGATTATTCCTACAAGTACAGTAGTATAATTTGTACAAAATGAGCCAAATCCTACTAATTGTTACACTGTAACTGGTGTAAATACAGAGTAATTTATTTGCCTGGATTTTCTCCTTCTTTACAAAGAAATGCAGAACACAGGGGGATTATGAGGCATTGGATTTTGACGTGTTTCTAGCAAAAGTCAGTTCTTCATGAAACCCAGTGGCAGGATAAGGCCCCCCACTCTCATCTTGACAACAGCATAATATTCACTCCCTGAGACTCCAGTCCCAAATTTGCTGTAATATGATTGTGGGTAGAGGGTTGCTGAATGACTCAGATGAATGTAGCTCAGAGTAAACAAACATGTAAATCATTTCTGGCTAGAGACAGAGAAAGGAAAACATGAGAAGAGCAGAAAAAAGACAACCTGCAGGATGAGACATTTATAAAGTCATGTTGAGCAAGGATCACCAAGTTCAGCACGGGATGCAACCATCAAAAACTGGGGTCTGGAATTGCCACAGTCTTTCATCTCTGGAAATGAGAGGCACCCGTATGGAGTGAGTGCCTAAGTGCAAGTATTGCACACAGGCAGAGTTTTGCAGTTGCTGGGGCTGACAGACAAAGGTGGGCAGGTTCATCTCCACGCCTGCGTTTGGCAGATTTCGGAGGCTGAGAGCTGGGAACCAGGGGTGCTGCCTGTCCCAGAGAGACAGGGTGCTGCCAGGGGTGGGTGGCAGCCTCAGAACCTGAAATCCTGGAGAGCAACGTGGAGTTGGTATGAATAACTGCAGAAGGGTCCAGACCCAGCTTGTGCTTCAGATTAAGAAGTACCAGAGCAGGTCAGTGGCTTTTAAAGAGCTGTGGGTTTCTTAGCTTAGACAAGCATTAAATCAGAGCAAGGCAAAGGCTGCTCTCAGTTGATTTTCCTGCCAAGGGAGATGGCCAGTAAGCACAAATCATTGCAACAGAGCATCCTGCCAGCCAACTCCTCTTGCATGCCCAGGCCCAGCGCAGTTAGAACTCAAGGGAGGATGGAGCTGTCCCTGTGTGAGGGAGCTGCAGTGGCTGGAAAGCTGGGGCAGCGTTGTTATTCCTTTCAGCTGTTGGAGCGATTCCGCTTCAGTGTGTTTTCAGGGTAAGTTAGGTTAAGTTCCCTCTTGGGGAAGCAAGAAATGTGTTGGCATCCAGAGTTGAAATGAGGAGAGCTGGGGCTGGTCCCCTCCTGCTGCTGCATGAGGATCAGTTCCCTGGAGCTCTGCCTCCCTGCTGGATAACCTGACTCGTGTTTTGGCCACTTTTATCATCATGGTAAAGAGGGTGCTGTGTTGTTGTGTGGAGTTTTTCAGCATACAAGCTGTGCCTTTGCTGAGATTTCCTGCCTTGGAAAGCAGTGAGTAGTCCATAAGTGAAGTGTGGCTGTAGGTATGGCATCCTTGCAGTGTTTTCTGTGAGGTGATGGCTGGGAAGGGGAGGAACTGGAGAGACGAGGAATATTTCTCGCTTTGTATGAGTAGCTGGTAGACTTGGGTCCTCATTTTTTCCATTTTTTGCTTTCTTTAGAGCACATCAGGTTTTATATCGTGTTGGTCACAGTGGCCACGGCAGGAGACTTGACTTAGGCAGCAGGATGGTTTCTGCTAATGGGAATTATGGGTGTTTCTGTCAGCTCGTTAGACACATATTATTATTTATTCTCAGCTCAGTTTCTGGATTCAAGCCAGGAAGCTGCTTTGTCCTTATTCCCTTCTCCCTTCTCTCCCTCTCTCTCCCTCTTCACGTGCAGTGAACATGTTCCAGTGAGAACTGAAGCAATTTCCTGGCCCCTCTCACGTGTCCTGCATCCCTTTTTGCATTCCTGGAGAGCAATCTTGATTCACTGCTTGGGCAAGACTGGCTGAAGCACCTGAACAGAGTCAGATAGGTTCCCTATCATGTCTGCTAATTAAATTGTAATGCTCATTACCAACAGGATACTGTGGAGGGCAAAAGCACAAGCAGGTTGAAAAACATGAGGCGAGTTCACAATGCCCAGAGAGGGGATAGGAGGGATGAAGGTCTGGGTGTAACCTTTGGCTCCCTGGAATTGCCAGCTGCAGGGATAGTGCAGAAGGGCACCCAGACTGCTGCCCATCACCACAGATGGCATCCTGGGATAGAAGGACCACGGATTTAATCCATTCCTGTGTTTTCCCAGCTCTGACACCGCACAGCTTGTTAAAACAGCAATTCACTTTCTGCTCAGTAAAATAGAGAGGGAAGGCTAGAGCTTATGGAATAGTGTTTATTGGGCATTTTGGTTCCAGAATGATAACCAGGGTAGAGATTTCAGCCTGCTCTCACAGGTATTAATGGATTAACACAGGAAGCCGCAAGAATTTCATTGTGTGAAGCCTTACTGACAAAAGCAGTGAGAGGATGAAGCCATTTGGGGCTCAGGGCTCTGGCTGGGACAACAAGATGAAATAATTCCACTCTCTCATTCAGTCTTTCTGTCCTGTTCATTCTGGTTTGTGCTGCATTACGAAATGGAGGTGCTGATCTCTTACTTAGCCTGAAGCTGCAGTTAATGGAAATCTCTGTATTAAGTGTCTTGGGGTATTTGAAAGTTTCCTGGTGGAAAGACCTCCAGGTTTATAAAATTGTCCTAATGCCCTAAAATTGTTCATAATAAGAACAAGAGGAAGAAGAATTGCTAGGATGTCAGTGCCTTGTCACCCATGTCTCCTGTGAGGTCGAGTGGGAAGCAGGGACGTGGTCAGTGACTGAATGCACAGCGGGCTGTGAGGTGGCTCCCTGAGGAACTGCTGGGAAGGCTGATTCAAAGAGAAGCATCTGCTGCAAGAGAGGGATTTTCTAACTGAAAAGAAGAGGTTATGTGGACAAAGGAAGCAAAATCTGATCTATGGAAGAGGGCAGGAGAGCGCAGAGAATGTTTGAACAAAAAGATGCAAAGGCCCTGCTGGGGCTATAGTGAAAATCCTTCAGCCAGGTCTTTCTGCCCTGTATAACACCATCAGGGGATCCTCATCTGGGAAGAGCAGACTGAGCCTCTGAAGAACCTTTAAAAAGTTTACTTCTCCTGCAATATCCCATTTCTTCAGCAAGGAAAGAAAGACTAACTTTCCTCTCGGGAGCATCTGTAAGAGCCATACTGGAGCTGCCTGGGCCCAGTGGCTCCACAGGGGCTGCTGGAGGGAACAGGGCTGCCCAGAGACTGCCCTGTGCTCCAGCAGCCTCCTGGATCCTCAGCAGGGAGAGCAGCTCCTGTGGGGTCCTGGCTGATCCCCCACAGCCAGCTTGGATGCACAAGAGGCGAGAGGGATCACGTCCCTGTTCCAGACAGACCCTGAGCCCCTCCTCCGTGCCATGGATTTAAGGGGCACCAGCTGCACCCAGAACAGGTCAGGGAGATGCTCTGTCGCTGGGAAAAGGGCTCCAGGCTTCTCAGATTTAAGATCTAAACCAAGATCTAGACTTCTGCCTTAAAATGCACATCTTTGTTTAAGCCTGGAGCTCTGTGTTTATGGGGTGTTAGGGCAAATGTTCTGACATTTGTCTGTGGGTTTCTGTGCATCTTGAACTGATGCCAGGTTGGAGTGGTACCCTCCCAGCTCTCCTGACTTCTTCCCCACCCGCAGGGGTTGGTGCTGGTGTGCACAGGAGCTCCCTGCTGGGATCACTCTGGAATTTGGGAGAGCTTTTTGTTGTGGTCCTGGAAAGCCGCGCCTGCGCACACCCCGGAGCATCTTCACTTCCACATTATCTCCTGCAGCTTTCCCTGCACCCTGTCTGTAACCTAATCAAACAGGCTGAGCAGCTGGTGAGTGGGAGCCTTGCCTGTCAAAGACAGGAGTATGAATATCAGCAGTCAACAAGCCATCACTTCAGCTACTGGCACAAAATGGAATTGGGAAGGGTAGGCACCCCTCCCAAAAATAAACCCATTGCTGGCCAGAGGAGCCACATGAACCCCTGGCTGACTGAAATAGTTTGGGAAAAGAAAGGATGAAGAGTGGCTTGGCTGAAAAGAAATGCAGGATGCTGCAGCGGATGAAAGGAAGAGGTGTTTTAGAAGTGTTTTACATACAAGGGTTTGTGGATGATCTCCAGTCAAAAATGGTTCATGTGTGCTGGCCATACACCTATGGAGTGGGACAGGGGGCACAAAGATGAGCAGATCTTTCTGGGTTGTCTTCTGATTTTGCCAAAGACTTGAATGGACTCATGAATGGTTAAAATGGGTGGTGTCATCCTACAAAAATCTTACAGATTCCTGGTATGTCACTCCAGCCTTCAAGCATAACAGTCAGCAAGCTCCCAAAGTTTTTAATTATTTAGGCAAAGAGGAGCATCTAGAGAATCCAAGAGTCTGGTAGCTAAATCTCTCAGCAGAGAGCTGGGGAAAGACGAGGAAAGGCTGAGATTCAGGCCACCAACACTGGTCTTTCTGCAGGGAATAAAGATGAGATTTGTCAGAGTTATGAGCTCTGCCTGGTTCCTGCTCAGGGACATTTCCAGTCCAAGGCTAAGTTAAATTCTCAGAATTTCCAGTTCCTGTCAGGCTGAAGTGAATCGTGGCTCTAATCAGCCTCTTCTCTCTCACCGGTCCTGGGACTGGCTATGGGTTGAATTGCTGGTGAAAACTGAAGTGAGCACAGAAGCAGCAGTGGGAAATGAAAAAATTCCCAATGACTTCAGCAAGATTTAGATCTGGGCATGAAGAATAATGTTATATTTCAGATGTTCTCACTGTCCTCTGAAGAGTTTATTTTTATTCTTTCTTAGGGCACGCCAGGTGACAGAAACAAAATTCAGGGTGAAGCATTTGGGGGGTAATGAAAGAGCAATGTTACTGCCATGACCTTCCCATACATTTTAGGAATAATCTTTCTCTCCTGCAGAAATCAGCTGGAAACAAGGCTCCCTCTCCTGTGTCACTGACCTGTGCAGAGCAGGCCAGTTCAGGGCTGTTCTGTGGGTTTGCTTTTTTAGCATCAGAGCCACTTTTCCCTGTTTCTGCACGCAGAGCTTCCCCTCAGTGACCAGAGGTGTGTGTGCGGAGCAGGGACACCTGACTTGTGCCAGTGACCTCTTCAGAAGCATCCTTCTGTCCCTCCCGGAATGGAAGCTGACTCAGCCCAGAAGTTTGGGCAGGAGTTCAGGCTCAGCCCTTGTGAAGCACCGAGTTATAGAGGAATGGATAAAAGCCGAGTGTGTTGTTTTGCACTATGACAGGCTGAGGTGAAGGGAACTAAGGAGTTGCTCAGAGTCACGGAGGTGTGATTCCTGCAGTCCTGCTGCAGAGCCCCTCTCAGAGTCCTTTAGTCTGGTTATTCTGCCTGCCTGAAGTCCTTTAGCCACCAAACTTGGAGCACTGAGGCTGTGAGAGGATCCTGCGCCTGATTGTTCCAACGTTTAAACCAGGATAAGACCACAAATGCCTGTCAAATCTCTGCTGTCAGATTATTCACAGCAACAACACTGTTATGTGGGTTTTTTTTCTTGTTTATGGGCATTTTGGACCCTGATCCACGTTCTACAAATGGCTCTGGTGTTCCTGGATGTTTGGCCAAACATACTTTTGCCAGCTCGTAGATTGGTCTCTCACTTTCCGTGATGCCTGTAGGAGATTTTGGGCAGCCACAGGATGTGGTTCTGTTTGATCCAGGCACTGATGCTTGAGCCTGAGAGCCTTTTCAAATGCCCTCTGGTGATACTGGCAAGGTGAGAGCTGTTACACACGTTAAGGGTGGGCTTTTCTCCCTTTCCAAGGGATCACCAGGCTTGAGTGGGCACAGCTGGGGCACGTAGAGAGAGCAGCACACAGCTCTGAGTACTGGTCCAGAGCATGCTCCTGTGCTTAAATTCTGAAGCATTATGAAGAGAATGCAGAGTTCAAAAAAAGAAATCGAATTAGGCTTTCAGTTCTTGTTCACTTCTGGAAAATCTGAAGTATGTTAATGGCATTATTACTGTGCCCATATTGCAGCTTAAATCGGCTTTATGGATTGAGCCTCTTAGCGTGGAGTTAGGACAGATTAGCAGCATTTCCACCCATTTTACAGGCAAGGAGAGAGAAACACTGCAGCACACCCGTGATCGTGCAAGACTGAGAAGTCCAAGCCAGGTTCCTGCCTTCCTTGAGGCTGTGCCACACAAAGCTGTCCCCGAGTTCAGTTTATTAGCTCAGAAGCAAACAAACAGTGTGCAGCTAAAAACGTGGGTACACGAGGGGCACCATCCTGCTGTGTCAATTTTGTGATGGATGGATTCCCATTTTATTCATCTTTTATAATCTCAGCGTACAGAATATGCGTTTGTGAGTACTAAATGGGGAATCGAGTCATGAAGAATTGAGACTTCAGATATAAAAAGTGAGGAGTATGGGCAGTTCTTCAGTGGAAGGGAAGTCTTTTATAGGAAAGATCATTTGTAAGTATCATGGATAACTGATGCTGCTCAAAAGTACTGGTTTGTTTCCAAATTAACCAACATATAAGTAGACCTACTCATGCCTCATTTAAATTCATTCTTTTTTTATCTTGGTTTTGAACCAGAGGCCCAATCTAATGTTTCCCATCCAACACTCTTGTTTAATCCATATGGATCAATTATCATTATGAAGAGCTGCTACTAAAGAGAACGTCCTGCACCTGAAAAATGAACTCTGGAAACAGGCTCCTCAGAATGCAGAATTTTCCTCTCCCAGATGGACCAGCTCAGTGCAGTGGAGATGCTGGAGACACAAGGAGTGTTTGAACACCAGGTTTTTAAGCTGGAGCATCTCCGTTTTTGTCGATGCTTGGAGCAAGACTGCACTTTGCATGAATGCTTGAATCCCTGGGAACTGATGGATGCTACAAAGTGCTGGACTGTTCCTGGTGGAAACCCAGACATCCGCTGGCATTAGACCAGCCAGGAGGTGTTTGTAGCACTGCCTAGAGTGCCTTTCATGTCTGGGCAGCTGGGGAGAGCTTATGGGGCAGAAAAGCACAGCTTTTAGTTGAAAGGAAATATTAAAACCCAGCAGCATGTGATTGTGGCAAGAGTGAATCGTGTTTGTGTTTGTTACAGCCCTGGAACAGGCCACGACCTGAGCATCTTCACCCTCCAGGGTAATGTCAAAACAGTTCCTGCAGAGCCCCCTCAGTGTTCCCTGCTACCCCACACCCTATTTCTGCACACAAATACATAAGGCACCAGGAGCTGGCCCTGTTTTGGTCCATATTTGTACTTTATTGGGTTCTAAAGCTCCCTGTAAGGCTGGACACACCCAAGCCCAGCACAGCACTGGTGATGCATGGATAGAGACATGCTCCTCATTGCTCTCTTCTCCTGTTTTTTGGGGTGCTGAGGAGGGGAGATAGAGCCCAAAAGTGAGAGTGACAATGGACTTAACTCAAAGCTTAGCAGGCTTTGGGGCTGAGAAGTGATGTTCAGTAGCAGTATGTGACAGACCACACTGGTGGGACATGAAATGGGCATGGAGATGCCTTGATGTGCTCCCAAAGCTTTGCAGTACCTTCCCTGCTGAGCTGGAGGAGAGCTTTAATTTGGAGAGTTTAGTCAATGGCATCACAAGTGCAATGAAGCAGGAAGGAGTCCAGGATAGTGACTTCTCTTTTCAGTTTTAGCCTTGCAATTAGGTGTTCTGTCACTGGAGTCTGCAAGACAGGTGGATCTGCATAAGCAGAGTGAAATTCAGAGTGCACAAAATGCTTTTGAAACAATTGGGCTCTGCTTTGGCTGAAGTGAAGTGAAGGAAGAGCATAGTAAACTAATAACTAACACTAGAAAAGAAAATAGGAAAGGAAGTTAAAAGAATAGATTAGTCTAAGTGTTTTCTTGCTCTAAGATGACATATAAATATATACAGATTTAATTAGGAGAGGGTTATTTGAAATCTCAAAGCCAACTATCAGCCTCTCACTTTCTCACAATATTTTGTTACAGCCTACTATAAAAAAGGCAGTTAATTAAAACAGATTTATTCATCCAATCGAGCAGGTGTTACAATGAGACAGTGTTTCCAGAACCTGGGTATTTTTGTTCAATTTAATGCCAAGTAATAATATCATGTAGGAGGTCTCTCTAACATTCATCCCTCGTTCCTGCGGCGTGTGCGGTGCCTCTGCCCCGAGCCCTGAGCAGGCTGCAAACACTCCCCAAGACGTTGTCCCACATTCCATGTGTGAGGAGGGAGGATTTTCCCTGTGATTTCGCTGGTTGCAGGGCTGCAGTTGCTGATATTGCTTGCTCAGGCTTTGCCGTGTGCCCTCAGGACTTGCAGCCCGATGCTGATGGAATCTGCCAAGTGGAGTCACCTTGACTTCGCATTCATCAGCTCAAGCAAGTGCAAACCTCCTGCTGCACTGCAACAGAGCTGTTGCTCCTGTTCTGAGCCAGCCACACCATCAGGAGCAGATCTGGGAGCTGGATGGCTCCCTTGATGCCTCAGGTTTTAACTTTTCTCTGTTCCCAGCCCTGCAGTGCCCAGTGTAACTCTGCAGTTCCCTGGAGCTCGTTCAGTGCTGTTCTCTCATGCTCACACTGACATAACAAAGCCTCTCCAGCTCGCTCTCCAAGGACACCCAGACCCTCCTGGGCCCAACAACTGCAAACCTTCATCTTGGGGAGAGGGGGCAAGCTTGGGCAAATTCCATCCTTGTCTGGGTTCTGCTTGGGGAATTGATGCTGATATCAAAGTGTGAAGAACTCGGGAGCTGTCATTGTCCATTTTGGGATGCACTGAGGCAGGAGCCTCTGGAGCCCAGAGTGTGACCTCTGAAGGCCTTTCAAATCAATCCCTCCTTTATTCCTTTATTTCTGTCTAGTCTTTTTTTCGAGGGAACCATTTAAGGCATCACCGTGGCTGGGGCTGTGTCCAACCAGCACAAACTAGAGTGGACAATCTTGGCCTTTTTTCCCCCCAAGGGAGGGATGGGGTGTGTGTCTGTGTGTCTGTGTGTGTTCTGTGTCTGTTTAGGTGCTGTCACCATGTTATAAGTGCATATTGTATTATTGGCTTTTCGCAACTATCAGAATGAATGTCATATGTGTAATGTTAGAAAACTTAGTTGCATGGATATAGTTTCTTAGAAATAGTTGTGTGATATCTTAGGATTATAGCATGAGATGTAGAATACTCCTTTTTGTTCATGTAACTAACTCAGAGAATAGCAAAGATTAAGCAAGGAAATTCCCCATATTCCTGGAATGTCTGGATGAAGATAGCAATGACAGACTTCATAACCTGGAAGGAAGAATTTATTGATCAGGAAATGAAACACAGGATAACCAAAAGATTTAGTCAGCAGAACTGGACCACAACGGATTATCAAATTTTAAACAGACCTGCAAGAAGGAAATAGTGGCAGGATGGGGGGAACTTGAAACCCAAAAAGTACCAAAAAAGGAATGTTTGAATAATGCATAACAATTCATGAATATGCAATATACTGTTGCATTTAAGGAACTGTATTCTGAGTTAAGGTGTGCTCCTGGCATCATGCCAAGCACCTGGCCATTATTAACCCTTTGCTTTATTTCTGTCTCCTATTGTCCTTTTATTAAACCCCTTATTAAACCTTTCAAATTTCACCAACAGAGAGAACCTCATTTTCCACAACCTTTTCCAGGCTCTAAGGAGGACATCCTTGAGTTATGTTGAACACTTTGTGTTCAGTTATGCTGAACACCTGGCTGCTGTGGCATTACCTGGTGCAGTGTTGGCAGCTCTGTGTCTGAGAGCAGGTCAGACCGTGGGATCTCTGGCACGAGTGCAGCATCCCCAGAGCTGTCTCTGCCCCTCGTTTTCTTTCGTGGAAAGCTGAAGTGCAGAAAGAAATGTGGGAAGCACATGGATAGCGTTTTCATGGCCCACCTGAAATGTCAGCCAAGTGGCATTTGTCACAGTGTGACAGCCTGGAATGTCCTGCTAAGGGTTTACAGGGGCCCTCAGGAGCTCTCCTCAAGTACAGGGGAATTATTGGAGGAGTCCAGCTTCTTTCACTCAGACCCCTCCCTCCTGTAGCTCCCCTGGAAGGTGACCCATGGTTTCTTGGCTAAGTCTGCAGAGGTTTGGGACTGACAGGATGATTTTCTGAGCAGGTTTTTTGGCTTCAGAGGGCATCTCACAAGTGGGACGCTGTTTGCTTTACCTGACCCAGCACATTCAGAGTGAGTTTTGAGTGCTGCTGTCATTAAAAGCACCACAGAAAACTCAGAGTAAAAATAAAGGGAAACTGGCTAATAATCCTCATATTAAAAAAAATCCCACCAAACCCTATTTTGAGGTGCAGAATATACCCTTAGCAAAATATTTTGATTTTGCTTAGGAAAATAAATCATCCATGACTGAGCGAGGGTGGACTGTTCTGAGACACCTCAGGGATGAAATGAAATCCAGAGTACCAGGAGGAAAAATAAAGACTTGAGGTAGAGAAGCATCTGCAACTTGGAATCCCTCCAAATTGCACTCTGTGAATAAATGGCGCTTGGAGCCTCAAGGCCTGGCCTTGGGACTGGGACAAGGACTGCAGTGACATCCTCCCATTGCAGGAGCGTGTGGGCAGGAGACAAGCAGGGTTGAGGGGGCAAAGCCAGCAGTGCAGGGTGCAGGGTGTGATGCACAGCAGTTGCCAGGGTTGGTTGGGTCAGCAGCAAGCAGCTCCTTAAATTATTTTAAGGTAGAGCTTGGAGCAAAAGCAGGACAGAGGGGAGAGCTGTAGTCACCATGATAATATGGGTAGAGCCCCTATGGCTTGTAGCCCTCCTCCTCTTCATCGTGGAAATCCAGGGGAAACCAGTGAGGAAAAAAAAGGCAAATTTTTCTGTTCAAGTAACAATTTCCTAACAAACACAAAATGCTTGGATTTGTCCATAGGGGATCCTTACTAAGCTGGCAGGGAAAGAGTTAATTGCAGGCGACTCTGACTGTGTCTTCTAGGAGAAATTCCTCAGCGCACAGGATTGAACGGAGACATTTAAGAGCTGCACCAGTTCTCTCTCCAGCTGGAACACCCCCACTTTCGAGGAGAAGGGCTGACAAAGGATGAGTTCCTTGCCCTGGGATCTGTAAGTTGAGCAGTGGTAGCAGCATCCCTGGCTCACTGTGGGGAGAAAAAGAAAGTACTTGTGCTCACACAGAGCCAGAGAGGTGAACAGCTGACTCTGCAGTACCTAAAATCAGGGCATGGCTGATATCTGTAGTTTTCCATGCTGGCCTGCGTGAGAGCTGGGGAGAACGTGGCTCTGCAGAGCCTGGCTGCAGGGGCTGCCCAGGAGAGCAGGGTTTGTGCTTCTCAGAGGTGCTTGCTGGTGCTAAAATCCACTCCGCTGTGTTTTGATCAGAAATCAGTAAAGAGGGACCTGAGCTGCAGTTCTGGGAGGAAGGAGTCAGACCTGGGCCAAAGGTGGGTGAGGAAAGCAAACTGCAAATTTGGCCTGATGCGTTTTAGAATTGAAGAGAGGTCGTCACTGGCAACAAGGTCCAGCTAAGAAAACAAAATGCAAAGGCTCCTCGGAGTGCTGGGGAGGACAGGAAAGTTGGTGCTCTATCTGGCTTCCCACTGGAGAGCTGCTGGCAAAGGCAATTAATGAGCAGGGGATGGAAATCTCAGAGAAACAGCTCAAGAGGCTGAGGGAAGACAGACAGGCTGCAAGTAACACTAAACAAAATACAGACCCCTCGTGGCACTTCAGAACACAGGGAACATAAGCTCAGTGCATTGAGAAGAATTTGGCCTTAGTTCATCAGAGTGAAAAATTACTCTGATTTTGGCTTATTTAGGTTTTTTTCATGCATATACTAGAGGTAACTAGCTGCTAAATACAAACCCATTCCTTTAGCATAGTTACAGAAAGTGACCTGAAAAATTAGGTTTTGAGGAAATTGTGAACCTGAATACTTTTGGTGAATCCAAATTAAGTCCTGTATGTAATTAAGCTAGCGGGGATGCAGGGTAATCCTAAAGAGTCAAAGAATTAATTTTAGATTTGTGACAGAAGCAAGATCAGACTCGGTATTTTAATCAATCGTGCAGTCTGTCTAGGAACAGCTCAGAATCTGAGGAAAGTCTCAATTTTTCCTTGTGATGATGCATGTAACGTCCTCCATGGATATTATTTTTGCAGTAATTTTTGCTGTTCTTCTAGATTGTGGGTAATAAAATTTGATGGACAATGTGCAAGAATGATAACAGCTAATTACATGAACAAGGAAATGTGTAAAACTAACCGTAGAGCTTGAAATTATGGAGCTGTACGTGGTCATTATGCCAATACCCATTGAAAGAGTAAGGGGAAAAAAAATCCCCAGGTCTTCATTTAATATCTCTGCCAGTTGCTCGTTATACAAGCTGGGTTTAGCCCTTTGTATCTGCTTTTAATCAGACACTTTATCAGCTTTTCTGTATCTGGAAAGAAGAGTGCTGACAGTATATTGAACAGAAGAGCTGTGCAGTGACATTTATTGAATATGGGAAGGAGCAAAAAATGAATTTTGGCAACAGAACAGGTTCCTGTCACAGCCACCAAGAGCAGGGCCTCTCGTTGTGCTTGCTTGTAGGAACAAAGGGTGCCACACACCCTAAAACCAAGTGAGAGGGGCAAAGAGAAGTGCAGGTATGAAAAGCTGCTCGCCCAGAAAGGCACTGGGACAGTCCCCAGTTGGCCATGGCACTGGGATGGGACTGTCAGATGGATCAAATGCTGCTGCTGAAAGTCCCACTTAGAGTCCTGATGACTTTTCAACCCCGGGGAAGCTCCCAGGCACCTCAGGGATGTCACCCACTGTTTATTTTGCCACATGTGATGGGGTGTGCTTTCCAACAGACCCTGTTCTGGTGGGAACACATCACATCACTGGCATGAGAAGCCAAAGCCAGGGCAGAGCTGGGCACTAATCCTCATTTTTTACACATGAATTCTGATTTTTTTTTTTTTTTTGCCGCGGACCTAATGATCTGTGAAGAGCTGGGCTGATGTGGTCATGCAGCTTTCCCCAGCCCTCCAGAGAGCTGTGGAGGAGTACAGAAAGCCTCAGGTGTCTGTGCAGGGGGATCTTAGCCTGACACTCCTGCCTCCAGTCAGTGCTGAGAGCTGCTCCTCTGGAAATAGCCCTGGGCAGGGAGGATTGCACTTTGAACTCCTCACAGCAAGAGGAGGTTCAGAGTCCAGGAGTGGGGACAGCCTGAGGAAGCAAAAGCTGGAAAAATAACACATGCCAGGTGAAACCATGTCCAAGTGATGGCTGAAGTCTGCAGTGGCCCCTCCAGCAGTTTTGCAGAGTTACTTAAATTCTCTGCCTGTTTCCTGTGTTTCAGTGAACACCTCAATCATAGCTCACTTCTCGTACAAGTTTTATTCATGTAGTTCCTTTTAGGTGGGGGTGTCTTCAAACATCACCCAGGTATGAAAGTAAACAGGATAATAAGGATATTAAAAAGGAAAATAATGCAAACTGGTAACTTTCCATCTCCTCTCCTGCGTGAAGATTGGAATTGTCACCAGCAGTGATTGTGCCCCAGCATTAAACCCCTCACGGAGATGGATGGGACTGTTCAAACCTCTCTGAGCTCTTTGTTCCTTTCCAGGCTGTCTGCTAACTCCTGTAGCTGTCTAAGCATCAGATACATGAGTTTTCAGACTCTTCAGAGGCACCGAGGACGGAAGCTTTCAGATGAAAAAGCAAGAGGAAACCAAAGGAAAATGAGGGTTTGAAAGAACAGTGCTTGTCAGAAGAGACCAGCAGTGCATCATCACTGAACATCTGCTGCTCCAGTGCCTTGTTTGAGGGAAAACATCAGTAGGGAAAACATCAGTAGGGAGGTCTTACTCTCCTCTGCAGTGTTCCACAAGGAGTTCAGCTGTCAGTCAGTGGTGAAGGTGTGGAGTGGAACGAGGTTCTTTACTGCCATGGATATTCCCTCAAAATTTGGAAGTGCCTCCGGCTTTGCTTTCCTTAGAAAATGAGGGTGATGGGACTTCCTATTTTTCATGGCTCCCTAAGCAGATGTGTCAGGAGGCAGGGATTTGCAGGAGGAGGGCCCTTTGAAAATAGTGCCTGTCTGGTGATATCCCCTCTGTTTGCATTTCTGTCTGTAGCCACAGTTATGACTGTGCTTAAATAAAGTTCTCTAGTGTGTAACATATTTTCTCAGCTGATTTTAAGCTCAGCGTGGCAGTAATAGAGGTGACTTGCAGCAGAGAAGCTTCAGCAGGCCTTGGCTGTTAAGTAGGCATGTACAGAAGTGCATTTCTCCTCTGCCAAAAGTGGTGTTAAATTGGTGGCTGCTTTATTGGATTGAGTCAAAGGCATCCTCTGTCGCTCCACGTGAACAAGGGTGGATGATATCTCGCTGGAATGATTTAATGGGCTTACAAAACTGCCTTCATGGAGAACACCAGTGATGCTTCTGCTCTGTGCTGGCTGAGTGATAACTCCCTTTTAGCTTTATAAATAGCAGAGCAGGCAATCCTTGGAGTGTGTGGGCTTGAGTCAGGGTACAAAATGCCACTGTCGCCCTGACCTGCTGCCAGAGCAGAGCACAGACTCATCCCTTTCTGCAGGGATCATGCTGGGGTTTTATCCAGCCAGGAAAGGACTTAGAGAAGGAGGTGCAGAGAAGATCTGGAATCCCCAAACGGAACAGCTCCTCAGGGAATGGTCACCAAGGCTGACAGAGCTCAAGAAGTGTTCGGACAATGCTCTCAGGCACAGGGTGGGATTGTTGGGGGTGTCTCTTTAGGGCCAGGAGCTGGACTGGATGATCCCTGTTGGGTCCCCTCTAGCTCAGGGTGTTCTGTGACTCTGTGATTCTGGTACTGCCAAGTCTGTGGACTCCAAGGCCCATTTCTCCCCTCTCTGTCCCACACCTCAAATCTGCAAACTTTGCCTTAAAAAGTTAGGAGATTTTTAAACCCAGAGAATTTGGGACACTTTCTGTCTGGTTTCTGCATCAATGAAGTTCACTCTGTGACTCACACTCTTTACTTCACACCCCAGAGGCTAGAAACTTTCTTTCTTATTTTTTTTTTCCCAGAAGAACACATTCTCATATAATTATTGAACTCCCAAAGCTCAGGGCTGAAAATAAACCCCAGCAAGTGTGGCTAGACTCCCAGGGAAGTGACAAGCATGGCATGACTGTAATCTAGTCTAGTCGTGCAGGCTGTGAGCAGCTAGGGGAGCACACAGCCCTGGGGAAAGCTGCTCTCCTGGGGTGAAACAGCTCCTTGATTCGCTGCTGAGAGTGATGCTTCTTCCATGGCCCGCTCCTTGGTGTGGTTTATCCTCAGTCTCAATCTTAATGCCAAAACAGTTGCTTTCAGAGTCACTTTAGAGCCACTTTGCAGACAGCGCGGTGCTGCTCCCTTGGCAGAGATCAGTATCTTGTGAGCCATCTGTCCTGTAAGAAACAATGCTGCCTTGTCAGGGAGATGGTGAGAACGATATCCTACACGTTGTAATCTGCGATTTAGCAGCTCCACGCAGACATGCAGGGAGGACTGGCAGCACAAAAAGCACAGCTTTTATCAGGAGTGCGCAGAGAGGAAGGAACCCCGAGCAGCCAGGGACGATGTGCAGGTAGTTGTTGTTTGGGTAAATGAAGCAATTCGTCGCCTTTCTTCTTTGCAGGTTCAGTGCTCACCATCCCTTTCACGCGCAGTAAATCACAATTTTGGGGCGTGATCTGACATACGGTTCATACAGGAGCCAGGAAGGCATAAACCAGGTGTGCAAAGCGACGTTCAGGGAGAGCAGTGGAGAATTTGGTGGGAATTGTGGGGGCATGAGGAGCAGAGCTCAGCTCCTGCCTTGCAGGGAACACGCATTGTCATCTCCTGCCTCACTCCTTTGACAGAATTGTAATTCTCCTGCCCGACACAAATATCTGAGGGATGCACAGAGGACAGGAGGTGGACAGAGAGAGGGTCAGGAACCCCAGCAGGTTCCAGACACTGCTTGTGAGGGATGGCTGGAGGGAGCAGGGCAAAGAAGCCTTTACAGAGCCTTGGAGGAGAGAGGAGATGAACACCCAAGAGAGGAAAAGAAAACCGGTGGAGACATCTGTCGTAACTAGCCCCTTGGGGGTGATTTTCTTTTAACTGGTGAGATCTTCCTCCCAGCAGAGGTCAGACAGAAAAGGAGAAAGTGAGGCTGTATCAGAAGGGACCTGAGAGGGAGGAGGAAGGAGAAAGGGAGGACAAGACATCTCCTCAAGAGAAAAAGTAATGCCTTGGACTGGTCTGTGAATCCAACAGTTAAGACAGACCCCCAGGGGCAAGGTGTTTGTTAACTGTTTTCTTTTTAAGGTTTGCAAAACATTAATATTTTAAGTAGTTTATTCTTCGTTAGCATAATTAAGAACACATGAGTCTAAACTCAGTGAAAACAGAATTAACAAATTAGCAGGTGCAGGAATTTGGAAGCAAGGGGTTTGGGAAAACAGAGCTTGCAAATGTCGGCATTAAGTAGAGCAGGGAAATCGTGCCAAGCCTTATTTATGGATTTGTGCGTTTCCTTTGCATAGGCCCACTCCTGCAGCCAAAGGAATGCAGCTCAATTTAAACATGAACCCCCTGCAGTTACACTGTAGCTGAGCCTGAACCCCAGAGCACACAGAATAAAATTCTGCTGAAGAGAAAACTGATGAGCCTCACCTCGGATGTCTCTTGAAAGCTGGGGTGTCGTGAATCAACACTTAACTGAGCAGGGAAGCAAACTGCAATATTAAATCCCGAAGAAAATTTTAGAATAGGGTCTTGGTGAAAGGAAATGGAAAGAGAGAAAAGCAGTGACATTAAGGTATGCGGGAGACAAGAGCTTGGGGAGGAAAAAAAAGGCATCCTTTGCCCACGTGAGAAGTTCCCTTTAGGGAGACCAAGGACCGACTTCCAAGATAATGTCCTGCAGATTTTTCAGTGTGTGACAGAGTAGCCCTGTGGGATATTTAAAATAAGGTTTTTCCCTGGTAATGTGGGACATATCTAATTTTTATCATCACTTTCATGGGATAAAAGTACTGCACTCTGGATTGCTCTGGCACTGGGCTTGTCTCAACAGGCACCAGAGATCTGTCACACCTATTAAGATACAGGTGTATAATATATATGTGTCTCTTTATTTATGGGGTATCCTGCCCAGTTATCACTTGCTGTCACAAGGATGAAACAAATAACTTCTGTTTTGCTGCAGATTTCCAGCCCATACAACATGAGGATGAATGCTGTCTTTCCTTTTAAAAGGACTTTAAGATCTGTGGCTCAAAAGATCATGGTGTTATTATTGTTGGTAGCCAAAGGGCACAATGTAAGTACAGCAAAGATTAAGAAATAATGTGGTTACTCCTACAGATCTCTGACCCAAATCTCTGACTTTATTGGAATGATCTGGAGGTTGAATAAGCAAGCTTTATACTGCAGTTATTATTGAGGAACTTTTTAGGGCATTAATGGAAGGAAAAACCTGATTCTATCCATTCCTTTGCTCAGAAGCAGTATAACAGAGTTACTCCTCTTCCAAGCTGCTTTATGTCTGTGCAGCATTTTTGGTGTCTTTTGGATTTTCCTGCTTAATACTCTTGAGAACAACATTTTTCCACTTAAAATGAATGTTTTTTTACTGCCTGCAGCCTTTCTGTGGGTCTTCAAAAACTGTCCAGTCTGCAATTCTAGGCTCTTTCCTGAGCTGTCTTAATGAACTAGGATTTGGCTTTGCTTCTTCGTTTTATCTGCAGACTACTCTGTTTGTTATCACTGTCAGGGGGAGCTCCCTCCCACTGCCTTTCTATGAAGATTTCTCTTTTCTGGATGGCATTTCCACCTCCCCATAAACCACCCTGCTCTACTGGCCAGCCGAGGCAGTTGCTTTGCCCCGGGACTGTCTCAGCAGAAGTGGCAGTGAAGGATGTGACAACCAGGGCTGAGACAAACTGCGACTGCCCTGCAATCTGTAATGCTCACTCTCCATCAGTCTGAAATACATTCAGAGAGACCTTTAGCTCGTGGAAATGTTTCTCTTTCTCAGCTCTACGGCTGTCTAGGTGGCTCAGGCTGTGGGATTTGGTGGTGAGGTGTGCCTAAACTGGGCAGGATCCAACGTGGTGAGGAAGCTGCAGGGAAAGGGGGCTGTGAGCTGCATTGTCTGGAGCTGGTGAAGGAGATGGAGTCTCCCCACACTGAGATGTGCTGTACTCAAATCAGTCACCTGCTCTATGTGCTTCACATATTTGGATTTTTCAGGTTTTTCTTCCTCTGTCTGGAAGCCCCTAAAAAAACCCCACCTTTTTTTTTTTTCTTTTCTTTTCTTTTTTTCTCCTGTGAAGGTTTTAGAAAGGGGAGATGTCTGGGAGTTTGTTCCCTTTCCGCAGAGTGCAGGCACACAGTGGCTGCCAGGCACCAGCACCCTCATGGGAGCAGGGTGGCTGCTCCTTGCCCACCCGGTGCTCTCTGCTTGGTCCCATTTGTTCAGACAGCTGTGAAATGCAAGTGGTGTGCTTGCCCTCCAAGGGGCACAGACTCCTTGTCTTCCTGTCCCCAGTGTTCTACAGATGCAATAAATTTGGCTTTTAAATCCCTCTGTACTTGCCACAGTTTGCAGTGTAACTCAGGGAAAGAGACTCCATGGGTTTTGCACTTTTTCATGTCCCAAAGGTGCTGCAGGTGAGCACAGTGTTGTCTAAAACAGCCCTGTTTTTGCAAATGGGAAACATTCATTTGAGAATTGAGCACGTGGGTTTGCCTCTTCCTTCCAAGGATCTCCAGTCAGGTTTGAATGACAGAATTAGGAATAAACCCAAAATGGAGTCAGAGGCAGAGTTACTGCAGCACAGTAACCCTGGAGGCTCAGAGCAAGGGCTGCAGGTGATGGATGCTGCGTGTGCTGGGTCTGACTCTACTTGTACACAGGTGCCAATGAAAACAGCCCAGCAGAGCTTGTTCAGAAAGGGGAACTGATAACCACTGATAGATCCACTCATTGCTAGATGAGAAAAGAGTCTAAATTGTCTCTGTTGGTAGCTCAGAGCTCGCTGCCACTGCCTTTTCCTCTCCCTGGCCACTGTGCCATCGTCTTGTCTTCCCTCCTGACTGGGTGGTTCACTTGCACTCGCAGGCTGAGGCAGGTCTGACAGTCCACACAGCTCTCCCTGAGATGATGCTCCCAGATTATCTTGCTGATTGAAGAAATGATGAGCCAGAGTGGGAACAGGCCAAAAAAAAAAATATCTCTTGTTCAATAGCTACAGCAGCCAGAGATTACTAGCAGCAGGCACAAAAGCAGTGGACACAGAGCCTGGAGATGATAATGATGCCATGCTACATTAGTGCTGCATTAGCTGATAAGACAACAGGGCAGCGTGCTTGACAGTATTTCTCAGTTCAGTTGACATCTCTCTTTTGTGGAAAATGAATACATAGCCCGTCTCAAACAAGTAGGGGACAGAGCAATGACGTCAGACACACAAAATGAGCTTTCTGTTCTGCCTGCATTTGCAAAGATAGGTACTATGAATATATTCCAGGGCTTTTTTTTTTTTTTTTTTTTAATCTCACAATGGTAGATTTTTATTTATTACCACCTGCATGATGGCTATGTGGAAAGAAGTGGGAGAACTGCAGGCTGTAAATACTTTATTATAATAGTAGCTAAAAGGATCTTCTGCAGCCATTCCATCACCAGGAAGTAATTTTAATCATTTTAGTAGCCCAGACTGATTTCTGTTGAGGTAATACCGAAATATTCCATGGCTGGGCCAGTACTTCCCCCTCCCAAAGAGGAGCTTTTCATTTGGCTCTATACCAGAGGCTTTTTCTGTCATCCTTCCCGAAGTTGTGTCTTGCTTTGCAGGTCCTGCAGCTCTGCTTCCTCCTCGCAGGTGCAGGGATAACTCCTCCGGCTGTGCTGCAGGGAAATCTGGTTTGCAGCTGGTTTTTATTGCAGAGCTGCTCTCCCTGTCCCCAGCCCGGCGTGGCTGAGGAGCTCGGCTGAAATTTCGGCATCGTTAACACCCCATCAATGTGTGAAATGTGCGCTGGGGAAGTGTCCACTGCAATCCATCACTGGGGTGCATCAAAAGCACGGAGAGCCTGTCCCTGGACATGCAGGAAGCTCTGCCGTGGGGAGGGGAGACTTGAGGGAGTCCTTGAGACTTGTGATGAGACCTGGCTGTCTGCAGCCCAAATTCTCTGTCCATGAATTATGCTCTGCCTGGCAGAGAAGATGTTGAGGAGAACATCCTGTTGCAAAGGGAGCTTGCTCATCTTTGAGCAGGACGAGCCAGGTGAATCCTCAGTGCTTTGCAAGAGGATACAAAGCTGAAGCTTCCAGCAAGAAGCATATATTTTATATAGATATATATCTAAAAAAGCACATGCACACATATAAAAATACATATATATATATCCCCATATCCAGTTGGTCATG
Source organism: Vireo altiloquus (assembly GCA_013396875.1). Lineage (NCBI taxonomy): Eukaryota > Metazoa > Chordata > Aves > Passeriformes > Vireonidae > Vireo > Vireo altiloquus. Next base: position 36,466 of record VZRF01003635.1, on the reverse strand, counting down.
ACTCATCAATTGATTATGCAGCGGAAGAGACTTCCACCAAAGAGTTGTCCTTTCCAAATCAAACATATAATTGATAATATGATAATTGTCACCCTCCCCAGGAAGTTAAGAATTGCACTTGGGACTTGAGTCAAATTGTGACATTTTGCGTTACTGGCAAAGAATTTTCTTCTGGCGCCTGTAAACTTTGTAATCTGAAGTTCTGAGGTTGTTTTCCTTTACAAACACTTCCTGGGTTAGAGGGTTCTGTGCTGTACCTCAGGGAATTTATGTGTTCTTCTCTAGGCCTGGAGTGATGATGAGTGAAAAACATTTTATAGGGGATTTTTCTCTGCGTCTTCTAAGGACATATCTCCACTGTGAATCATGGACCACTGCAGCCTTGCATTTTTATCACATATGCTATTAGTGCTCTTCCTTTCTCTCACGTTGGGCAGTGAGAGTAGATTACTCATCCCCAATTTTATTAGCTGTCGGTTTCTCATTTTTGTGTTGTACTGCGGCCCTGCAGGTTTTGGACAGCACTTATTGCAGTGAGTGATCTATCTTACATAACTTATGAGCTGGATATAAACTTTCTGAGATCATGGGGCTTTAGCTAAAAGGAATTTACACAGCCATAGGCACCAGAAGGTCACTGCAATTTTATAATTTTAAAATACGTCTGAGGTCATACATTTATTCAGTCATGGCTCTCTTTGCATTTAAAGGTATCGGGAAAAGAATTCTGCATCTGATGGTGAGTGTGATGCAGAGACATCATGAGAAGCAGTGAAACTTAGGGTTGTAATCTGGTTCCCACTGAACTCCATGGAAAAAGCAATTTTCTGGAACAAGAGGGTATCTTTGCAGAAGGAAGGGAATTGTAGAACGTTACAAAGTCGGTTTTATTTCCTCATACTGTGCTCAGCCAGGCATTGTTAGTAAATAAGATCTAGAGCACTTAAAAGAAGGATCCAATCACAAATTCAATTGGTCCATTAACTACATGTAATATTATTTACCTAAGTGGCCCTTCTGGACTATTTCATAGCTCAGGTTTATAACCTTTCTTAAAAAGATCAATAGTACTGAGCAGGCAGTGTGTGAGCACGATGAAAGTCAGGCCATTTTCACAGTCATGGGCCACGATTTCCAGACCTGGAGTCCAGATTAGAATTGCAAAATGAGGAAAATGCTCTCCCTGAAACACTAAAAAGAAGAAACAGCCTTGGCAAGAAGGATGGGGGGAAGCAGTGAAGCGAGATGTGTTGCAAGGGATCAGTTCTTTGATGGGGCTGATAGGACTGGAAAATGCAGGTGGCTTTTCCAGCCCATAAACCCTGCTCAGGTCGGAGGGAGAAGGTGTAGTGTCATTTAAAACCACACACGGAGCTTTGCCAGCATGTGTTGGTGGGAGGGAACACCCCTCATGATGATGGTCAAAGCAAATAAAGCCCAGGAAGATGCTGTTTTGGGCCTAGTGATACATGGCTGTAAACTCGCTCTGGCTCCCTCCCTTCCAAAGGTTCTGCTCATCCCATTTCATCCAGGTCGTCCTGACTCCCCTGAGACAGACAGGGGCGTGTGGGAGTCTGTGGGGTCTGTAAAGTGGGAGCTGAGGGATGGCTCAACTCCTGACAGATCCTACAAACTTTCTGTAGCGACAACTCATGGAATTTTTAGTGGCAAAAGGCCAGAAACTTTCCTTCCCCAACCGGACGAGCTGCTTTTCAGGGGATAAAACTCTGATTTCTTGTGCCACAGAAGTGATGTCAGGCTAAAAGGGCTTAGAGAATTGGGCTAATAATTCGGGGAGAAGGGCATCTCTGCTGGAGAGAGGTATAAGAGTCCGAAGTGAGCGCTAAGTCCTGCTCCCTGGGTCTAGAGCAGTTTGTTATGTTTCTCTTGTTATGGTTCTCTTGTTTCTCTCCACCTGTTGGTGCAGGTATCAGCACTGCATTAGCCACTCAGATATTGTCTGAGGTATCTGTGGTCAGGCATAGGCTGCAAAGAATTTTCCTTGCCCCAAACATGAACTCAAGTAGCAGAAAATGCCTCTCTGTGAAGAGATTGCATATGAAAAATATGTGTTTTCAGGCTCTCTGCACTGATTCCGAAATTTTAGTGTGACTGTTTCTATTTTTCTACCTTTCAGGAGTGTCCTTGCTGCTTCTCTCTAGGCAGCACCTGTGCATTGCCTTCCCCTTCTCTTACCTGGATTTCATCAATATTTTTGTGATTTTTTTAACTGTTAAGCAGGAGACAGGAGCAGTCTGGGGCCTACCAGCATTGTCTGCTTCACCAAGAGATGCTGCCCCTGGGAGACTGGGGGTGCTGAGAGGGGACAGCTCGAGCAGGGATCTTGTGCTCATTCATTCCATCCACAGGTTTGACTGATGCTCTGTTAAATAATTTTGGTAGAGAAGGACATCAGGTTTGGAGGGTCCATCTATAATTGTGCTGCGTCCCTGGCTGAGGGGCAGCTCAACAGATCAAGGTTTTGATAAAATCTTCCCTGAAATCCAGGCAGACATTTTTATTTATTTGTTTTCTTTTAAGACTGCTTGCTGCTATTTCCAAACCCAGTCAGCAGCATGTGTTTGTCAGGCTGTGCAGGTGTTGGCATGAGAGGAATTCAGGAAGATCATTAATTTCGTGAGTCTTTCCTGTTTGGTTTTATTGCAGCCTCTTATCTGGCTGAGGTATTAGCATTATTAGCTTTCTTTGGACTGGGGTTGTACTGGGAGATGAGATCTCACTGAGGAGTTATGATATTTGAAGCTTTCTCTTCTTTCTGCAAAACTGTTGGGAAGGAAAGGGATCCAAAGCTGGCATGATGTTTCATAAGGTGACATTTGTTATAACTCATTGCAAATGTTACTCACCATCTACAAAACGTCCAATTAAACTAAAGAGCAGTGAAAAATATCCAATTCCACTTTAGCAGCTGCACTTGTTGCCAGAATCCCTCAGGTTTTTTTGGAGCCAACAGGTTCCCCCGGGAGGCCTTTAGACAGTGACTGCTGTCCTCTGGCATCAGTCCCACTGGTTGGTGTTCCGTGCTCCCATCAACAAGAGTGTCCCACAGGGACAAAATTTCCCTTCCCATTTGGGTTTATCCTTAACTTTCCCAAAGATCTCTTTGGTCCTTGGTTGTTACCAGACCTGTGCTGCCTCCTTTTGTCTCTTGACAGTGTTTCAGTGGGAATTGGCTGGATCCCAGAGGAAAACGCTTTCAAAAACAAAATTTGAAAGTGACCTGTGATCCTTGGTCCTTTTCAAAATCAGAGTAGTTGGTTCTACATGTAGTTTATTGAAACTTGAAGCTTCTGAGTCACTGAGATTGTTCCTTAGTTCTAAAAGCTTTTGTGGAATTTCTATGTTCCCATAGAAAATAAGCCAATATATTTATGGTTCCTATTCAGATTATGGGCCCTTTTGCCTCCAGTGCCTTTGTGTGTGTGTTGAGGTTGAAACACTGGATTCTGTGGTTCTGTCTGTGCTGAGAGACACATGTGAGCAGTGTGACAGCATCTCTGGGTATGTAACAAACACAAACTTCTCTCGCTCTTGGAGGAGAGCAGGATCCTGAGCCGAGTACATTCCCTGAGGTGCCAAACTGGCTGGTGCAGATCCTTGCCTCCCTGGGAAGTTCGCAGATGCAGCTTTGCTGTCTGCTACAGCCACCCACTGTTCTGCAGTGTCAGCTGGGCTGGAGCTCAGATCCACCCACTCTGGAGAGGCAGAAACACAGTTGGGCTCTGCGGCTCCTTGGGCATGCAGGGGGAGGTACCTGCAGAGCCTCGGGTCCTGCTCCTCATTGTCCTTTAACAGCACCTCCTTTTTCCCCTGGATGGGGCACTAAAAAGGACCAAACCTTCCGAATTTGCTGCAGGAAGCCATTGAGCTTTGGGCAAGGAGATGGAATAAGGCACCCAATTAATTATAGGTGCTGGTGGCCCCTGGTGCTGACCCGCTGTCGTTTGTCAGTGCCAAGCAGAGGCAGATGAGCCTGGTTCCTTTTTTCCTTACCTGTGAATACCCAGCCCATGTTTCCTATGCTTCAGTCACCTGCTGGGATCTTTGAGGCGTGGGAAGGAACCCCAATTCATCCCGTTTGCTGCACTTATTCCAGGGCAGGATTTACTGCTCATTTTCCTAGACCACAAAACAACATTGCTGCCTTTGGAGAGCAAGGGTGGGGGCTTTCTACACCAGCCTGTCTTTAGGTCCTATTTATAAATGAGGAGAGTGAGAAAATATGTTTAAAAACATGCAAGGTTTAAAAATAAAACCGTGACCTAGTCAAAGAGTAAACATTAAGGAAAAATAAAAGACTGTTTTAAGAGATGGAAGCAGAGAAGAAGCAGTAAAAATGTTCAAAATGAATCTATTACTGTAAAGAGGAGGGTGTAAATCAGCAGCTCCCATCACTGACAGTTCAGAGATGCTGAGGACCTGGCTTAGCAGTGGAAAAGGCAGAAATAAAAAGAACTTTGGGTGGAAAATAAAGCAAAGATGAGAAATCCACCTATCTGCATGTGATAGACTACCCACGAACATCAAGATCATACTTCTTACTAGACAAAGGACATCAATGGCGTAGTGTTTAAACAAGATAAAAAATTCTGCGGTGTTTGTCATTGTGAGTACCTCTCCTGGGCAGTGGTGTCACCTTTATGTTTTCAGGTAGCTCTTTAAGGTGGGATTGCTCAGGGAGTGTTGAGAATACAACATCTTGAAAAAGGGATGGGGAGCTTTTCCCGTGGTGGCCCTTGGGAGGTTTGTCCCCTGTGAGGCTGTGTTGTCACTGATGCGTGGTTCTCCCCCCTCACAGGTTGCCTGGTCACTATGAACAATGGCCCAGCTATACTACAAAAAGGTCAACTTCTCCCCATACCGAGACCGGATCCCACTCCAGATCGTGCGGGCGGAGGCAGAGCTCTCGTCGGAAGAGAAAGCCTACCTCAGTGCCGTGGAGAAGGGGGACTATGCCAGTGTGAAACATGCCTTGCAGGAGGCAGAGATCTACTACAACATCAACATTAACTGCATGGATCCTCTCGGTCGCAGTGCCCTTCTAATAGCCATAGAGAACGAGAACCTGGAGATCATGGAGCTGCTGCTGAGCCACAGCGTCTACGTGGGGGATGCTCTGCTCTACGCGATACGGAAGGAGGTGGTGGGAGCTGTGGAGCTGCTGCTGAATTACAGGAAGCCCAGTGGTGAAAAACAGGTCGGTTGAGTGTTCCCATTCAGTTTTGAGCTGTTATCCTGCCTTAAAGAAGTGCTGCTCCTCAGAGCAAGGTCCCTGATATGGGCCCGTGGCTTTACATGCCCAGAGCAGACCTGGGCAGTCCTGTGTGGATGGTAATTCTCCAGCCTGAGCAAACATGTTCCGCTTGACTTAAACACTCATTTTTTTTCTCTTTTCACTCGATGTTCTTTCCAGCCCCACAGTGTTTGCGGACACACTGATTTATAGGTTGATTTATAGACGAGCACTTTCTAAAGGAATTTGTGGCTCTCTGAAATTATATTACAATCTGTAAATATGAACTATTGCCACGCTGTTGTGCTGATATTAAGTGGAATTGCTTTCCATAAGTAAATCCTGAAAGCACACAAGCTTATTTATAACTGTGAGCAAGCAAACAGTCTGCTGGGTTTCAGTCCTTGGCCGTGCTGCAGACAGATCATCTCGGTCCTCCTCTCCAGAGAGCTCCAGGGCAGAAATGCTGAGGCAGGACATAACTTAGAGCAGTGAGCAGCTATGACTTGTAGGAAGGATCCTTAGCTGCAAAGCCATCCCTAACTTATGTAAGGATCTTTGTGGAAAAACCACCGAGTCTGAACCCTGTCACTTTGAGTGGCACATATTGCACTACCCCAACTATTTTTTTCTGGTGTTCTTCTCCTCATTTGTAAGCACTACTGCCAATAAGGAGAATAATTTATATGCATTGCTGACCACTGATAATTTTTGCATATTCACTGCTTAGAAAGGAACATCCAAAACTTGGATAATCCTCATATATCAAGCCTCCTTTTGAAGGGAACACATCCCTCTGTGTGTGAAAGATTAATACCAGTCAAGCATAGAAGAAAATGTTTTCAATGCATAGGCCACTTAGTACATACCCCTGGTTTTTCAACAATAATTTTGTGCAGCCAAAGCAAACAATAAGGATCAACCCTGACAGAATTCAAGAGTGCTCAGCTAATTATTTAGAAATGGCAGCATTTTGCATACTGTAGCAATGTGATTCTAATGTGTGGTTTAAAAACTAGAGAGATATTAGAGAGAAACTCCTCTATCTGACCTAAATATTGAAAAGTGAGTGCTGAGTTTTAGTCTGACAAAATATAAGTAGCAAAATACAGACCATCCATGAAGAATGAGCCATTTTTTCCTTGGTCTTCTAGAAATTTGAGCATCCTGCAGCTCAACAGGACAGAGAACAGAGTAGAAGAAAAGTTTTTTTCAGCAGCATGAGGGATTGCCACTGATTATTGCAGGTTAACGACAAGTTTCTCCTGAAATGTCATGGAAAGCAAGTGATGGGATTCATGTGGATTTCTGTAACATCCCTTGAATACCAAAACTTGAGTCCACTCAAATACACAGCCCTGCTGGCTTAACTGGACAGAGACAGAGGTCCGTGAAATGAGGTTGGTTCATTGCAGCTGAAATTCAGCTCCAGTGTCTCTAGTTCAGTGATCCATTTCATAGCAGGCCCGTCCCATTTTCCCTTATCTCTGTGCCAGCACTCCTTCTGTCGCTAGAATTGGATCTGCTGCAGGGTTTACAACTCGGAGGAGGGCATGTGTGGGGGAGAAGAGATGCGGTGCCAGTTTCAGCTTTATTTACAAGGTTTGTTACAAGACCAGATTTCGTCAGTGTATTTTAAACTGGTACTGGCTTGGTGCAAGATTCTGTGAAGAAACTGGGATTAACTTCCCTGGCTGGGGTTCAGGCTCTTCTGTAGGCTGCAGGAAGTGTGTGCGGGTTGAGGGCTGCAGGACTGGACCTCCCTTTCAGCTGTTCCCCTGACTGCTCGTGCAGTGATGGTGATGAATATTTATTTCACGTGTAGCGATAGGACGAGCTGGGCCAAAGTTGGTAAGTTTGTCAAATCACAAAGCTGCTGCAGGAAGGGTTTCTGAACACAAGCTCCTGATGCTGATTCCACAGCAGTATCAACATACATTCATTAATTGTCCTTGCTGGACCCTTTTCTCAGAAGGTCCTTTGGGAGCACCACACCTAATTGCTTTCACAAAAAAGCACCTGATAAAGCAGATTAGCACAGCTTTGTCCTCATCAGCTACTTAGATGTTCTAAAACATGTAGAGACCCTGCTCTTTTGTTGGAGTAGTAACAAAAAAATCGCACCTCACAGGAAGGTTTCTGTCTGGCTGTGAAATTTATAAGATGCTATCACTGCACTTCTTATGTATTAGGTTTATTATAATCTATTAATTAAATGTACAGAGGATTCAGTTTGCCTAAACAAGCTTGTGTGGGGACAGATTGAGCCTGTTTGCCATCAGGGACTGGCTGTCTCGGCTGCATTCTGGGCAGAGGTGCAGGAGCAGCATCCTCTGACTTCTCAGTATTAAATATCCATTCACCTGAGCCTGGGAGAACCTGCTGGTTCCCTTTTCCTGCTGCCTGCCTCTGAGCAGGCTGTTGTTATTTGCCTCTCTCCCAAAGCCTGGTGTCTCTGGCTGCGAGGAGCTGCTCCTATTTGCGTCTGCTCACGTCAGCTCAGTTAATTGTTGTCTTCACATCTCAAAAGCAGCCGAGTAGCATCGTTCAGCAGAATCCCTGTTTCATGGGTGTGTATCTCCAGCCTTGTCCTGGTACAGGATCTGTTACAGGGTGCCTCAGTCCAGCCTCTCGTAGAGTTTAGGGTGACTGGATCTAGTTAGGAGAAGATACACACACCCAAAACGAGGTAGAAAACCTGGGCCCCTCACAGACTGGACCTGCAAGAGCAGGTTTGGGTTCACTCACCAGCCACAGACTCTCCAAGAGAAAAGCTCCATACCCGGCTCTGAGAGCTGCCCGAGGGGAAGAGCTCTGCTTTCCACCTGTACCATGACCTTTTCAGGGAGCAGAAGTTAAAAACCTTTCAAATACAAGCAGCGACCTTTGCCGTGCTCCTTATGTAAGAGAATCAGGGTCTCATTGATGATGTAAGGACCAGGGGGATGTGGATGAAGGGGTTGGGTGGCACAGAGGCTTGGATCCTGTTATTAAGTGAATTTTTATGAGTCATTATTCTGCAAACCTTCGCTAGACTGCTGTTTAAGCGCCATTTACTGCGAATGCCGTGACAATGGCAGGGGTAAGTCATAGCCAGTAACTATAACAACCTGCTGCTCCCGCACTGCAGCCTGGCTTGGGAGAGGAGCAAATTGCTCTGTTTACATGTGGAGCCTGAGAGAGCCGGGAGCATGAACCACCTCGCTCCAGAGCTGCTGCAGAGCACGGCAGAGATTAGTGTTCTGAACGGTGATGTGCTCGAGTAGATGTGTTTCTTTTTAGGTTTATCTCCGAGCACGGCTGGTGGGCTATTTTAAGATCTTAGCATTTCTCCTCAAATCCCTGCTGCCCGTTCCGGACAACTGAGAGCTGTGGTTTTGTGTGCTGAGCCCTGAGTCTGCTGGTAAAGTTTACCAGTTACAGGCAGGGTAATGGCTAATAACCTCCCAGCTGTTTGGAAAGATACTCTTGGCTATGGGGGTTTTGGGGTTGGTGAGAGAATAATCGTGGTGCAACCATGGGAAGAGCACAGAGGTGTTCTGATGTGCTTCACTCCCAGCAGGGAGTAAAGCCCAGGCTTGAAACGACCCATCCTCCTCTTCAGTAACCAGAGCTTTTCTAGTTCTGTGATTTTTTTCACAGGTTGACTTGTTATTCCCAAGGGTTACATAATTTACTCCAATTACTCATCCAAGCTTTTTATAAACCATAGTTCACTTTGGCCAGTCACAGACTTGGTCACTTAAACCATAGCATAGCTTGTTTTTATCCCAAACACATGACAGGCATTTGGAAATCAAGCAACCTGCTCAAGAATATTAGGAGGAACAACAAAACAAACTAATATTCGTGGAACCTGGAGGGTGTGCAAGAGTCACTTTTCCTGCAGAGACTTGTAGTCAGCGAACATGTATTTTCCAGGAAATAAAAGTGAGCCTACTCTGGTGCTGTGATAGTTATTGTTTGATTTTCTGGGCAGTGCAGAGGCTGATGTTGTACTGCAGTGGCAGAGGAGTAATATAGGTGTACTTGGCATGGCAATCCATCCTCAGTGATGAGTGTCATGTTATTTAAATAAGACAACAAACCACTGAATAACCATCAGAAAGAGCAGGGATAGGTTTGAAATTGCAAAAATCAGCACCTGCAGATGCAGTATTTGGTCCAGGCTTGGTGAACCAGGTGGCTCTTCTCTTTGGGGATAGAGATGTTGAAATGCAAAGTTGTCTGTGCATGGGACAGGTCCAGTACATGCAGTGATAAACAAGGCAGTAGGCACACAGCAAAAACAGAGATCTGGCTGGGGTCCTAAGGGCTTGAAATTAACAGGCAACTTAATTTTTTTTTTTCCTTTATTCAGAACTACTGCAGGAGAGAGGGAATGCATATATGAAACCTGTTGAATGAATTCTCCTTTCCTATAAAATCTTCTGTCTCTCAACCTGTTTGATCTTTGAGTTTTGCTGGAATTTTTTCCAAAAGTGCTATCAGATGGGGTTTTTTACTATTATAAACATCAATACTATGGGTTGTGTTTTCAGCCAAGCTGGAGACTGCACCTAACCTTCGCCAGCAAAGAGCAGGAAATTCATGTCTGAAAACTCCCATTTTCCCCCCCGTATTTGATTCACTCTCAATTTACCAGTAATAGCTATATTCCCTGACACTTCAAAACCTGTTGAAATCAGCGCAGATTTTCCAGATGAAGTGTTCAGGGGCACATTTTTTTCGAGCTGCTTGGGTGAGCTGTGTGGAGTGGTGGTGGCAGCAGCAGCAGCCCCCCTGAAGCTGCGTCACAGCTCTCAGATCTCTCCTGCATCCCTTCCCCCCCTGCCGGGGCTGTGCTCGCAGCACACCAGGCATGGTCTCTGCTGCCTGCTGAGCCCTCCTTCCTTCTCTCAGGAGCTCTAATCAGTCATCTGAATTACTCCACGTTCCTAAGCACCTTCACGGTGGCTGTTTTCTTCACAACAATCAGAGCTGACATCAGCTGTTTACACAGGGAAGGGTACGAGCATCTCTCTGCTATCTGCCAAACTTAGCAATTTGCTGGTGGCAGATGGCTCCAAATTAAGCTGGATCACAGATGGGACTACAAATGCAGTTCCTCAATAATGAGAATAAAAAGAAAAGGGATCTTAGGATGTGTGGCTGCGATTCAGTTTGTTCCCGTGGTCCAGAGGCCTTCTGAATCATTGTGATCCATGTGTATTCCAAAAGAAGGAGCTTTTACAGGTACAGCCTCTGGAAGGGTGTGGTTGTGAAGAGGAAACTGTAGAGAATAAAAGGCAAGTTTTCAGTCTTAGTTGCTAATCATCACATTGGTAGAAGGTCGCTGTACTGGATAGTATTAGTGAACCTAAAATTTGACCTCAAAAATCCTCTTTTAGGTGAGCTGATGAGTGAAAATCCACCTTAATCTTTGTTCAGATCCCACAGATCAACAGCCTAGAGATAGCCTTCTGTGAAACAGAAAACATAGGTTGCATTAAAGAATTTTATTCTTGCCCAGATCCAGTAACTTTCTTGAGACTACGTGATTTACCTTAATTTTCCTACTCACACAGGCTTCTTGTCCCGTGTGCAGAAACCAGTGCAAAGTTTAGCTCTTAACCACTGACAGCCCTTCATTTTAGACTTGCTTATGAGGTGTACAAGCTCATTGCCAGTCCTGTGCTACCACTGATGGGACTGTTTGAGTCAAAAGAAACAGTTCAGTTCTCAAAAACCTCACGATATAAAATCTGTATTCTGCAGGCAATTGGAAGGAGGAGAAATTTAGGAGGAGGCATCAGTTTCAAGGAATTCTGTGGCAGTTCTCAGTTGTGGCTGTGGAGCACTGTAACTCAGAGGGGAACAGGCTGATGGATGGGACTCAAGCCATTCATTTCCATGTTAATAGGAGGGGTCTGAAGTGAAAAGGAAAGGCTGAACCTGGTTGGAAACACTCCTGAGCAAGATCAGGTTCTGAAGAACAGAAGCAGTTGAGAAAAATACGGCCACAAGTTCTCAGCATGGAAATATTTGAAAGGCACAATAAGGAAGAAAGATCATGTCTGAAAACAGAGAAGCAGCTTCAAAGCCTAATGGCTCCATTAGCACCCAAGCTTTTCATTATTTTTATTGATGCAGTAATAATTCACAGTTATAGTTAACATGCCTTTGACACTGGCGGCTGCCTTCAAAATGAATTCCATCTAATTAAACTAAACAACAGAGAAATCAAAGATCGCTTCAGCTAATGATTACATTTAACTGTGAAATTCTTTCCTCCCTCCCCATTGCCTGGGTCCCCAGATAATCTTAAATCTAGGTGAAGAAGAACTGGAGTGAAACATCTCCTGGACCCAGTGAGCAGCATCAAGGTTAAGGCAGTGACAGATACCAGGCTTCTGACAGTGGCAAAAAGGCACTGACTCCTTCTCCTGGGTCAACATAAAGTCTGTTATTTCCTAGGATGCTGGTGGGGGTCAAGCCAAGAGCTGCATCACAGCATGCACAAACATACTGAGCTTGTAATTTAACGTATAGAAAGATGGGAAGTCAGGAATTACCCAAGATGCTTCCCAGAGAATTGGCTTTACTGATCTGTGGGGTGTTCTTAGCATTTGCCTGCTCTGGGCACACTGTACAGGGTATTTTCAGTCAGATGTGATGGGTTCTCAGGATTCAGCTGGGTGGATGAACTGTTGTGGGGGAGCTGTTTGTAGGGGGAAAAAAATCCTATTTGTGTTGCTACACAAGTAAACTTCTGAGTTCTCTGTAGATCTGTTGATTAAGGAGTTTAGTTTCAAAAAACCAATATTATCCTTCCAACATCCACGACTGTGCCTACTGTACCCACCTCCCTTTGCTCCTAAGCCTCAATTACAGCATCCCCTGACATCAACCAACACGTGTTTGCCTCTGGTCCGTGTGAGTCCCCAAACCCAGAAGTCTGACATGGTTGTTTGGATTCCCTAATACAGATTTGTGGGAGACTCTTCCTGGTGCAGTAGATAATAACACATTTTTTCCAAGGGAAGCTTCTCTCTGTGGGAGAAGTGAATGTAACAAATTACAGGCTCCTCCAAAACAAACCTCTGGGATCCATAAAGATCCGTGAAGAACTGCAGAGCAGCTTAGCAGGAGTCCCTTAGCCCTTACCCGGCTGTTGAACAGAGCTCTGCTGGGCTGGCAAAGTCACATTTATGGCTTGTTTATCCCTGTCTGAGCAGTATTTTGCTCTCCCATGCCAAAGTACTGCCTGGTGGGGCAGTGTTTTGGTGGCAATGGTGGTGAGATATCAAAAAGGCGCTGACTGGGAGCAATTCTGCTTGCCTCTGGGTTGCTGCAGCAAGGGAACTCTGTGATCCAAGGTCTTCGCTCAGTCATTGCCTTGGGAGGATGTTGGAAAATGTCTCCAGAGGCTCAGGGCCATGTGAATCGTTGGTGCTTGATTCATGGCAGGGAGAGAGGGCTGGTGTGCTCCAAGTGCTCCTCAGGCTGATGCCAGAATGATTTTTTGCTTTTTCTTTTATACCCCTCTTACATACTCTTTTATATAGTTTTATGTATTCTTAGTGCTTTTAGCCTGCATATTTGTAACTTTCCAATCCTGATAACTCAGCTCAGCCCCACGGCACTGTTAAACCAGGAGACCAAACAATCTGGAAGCCCCAGACACCAAGGGCCTCTCCAGAACACATTTTTGTAAACTGAAATAAGCCCATCCAAGGAAAAGGTTCCTCAGAACTGAAAGTACACTCGAGGCTCTCATTGGGGAATCTTTGATAAATATGTTAATTTTGCAAAACCTATGGGTGTGTGTATTCAGTGTGAGTGGGGTGTATGCATTTTCAGGGCATTCCACCTGAATGAAATGCTGTACCCAATGAACCTAAAATAAATACTGAGTTAAAAACCCCTTTTCCCCATAAACCATGTTTTGGTTTTAATTTTAAGACCAAAAAAAGGCAACAAGGCAGGAGATGATGAGGCAGTGCCAGGCTCTGCAGCATCAGGGCCACCTCATTACCTAGAGGCTTTCAACTCCCTAGCACTGAGAGTATCAGAGGAAGTCTCTGCCCGAGTGGGAATAAAGGAAGATCACTACCACATCAATTTTTTTTCTCTGATGCAAGCCCCTGCCACCTGTCTAGGTTGTCATTTCTTTGCTGTTGCGAACTCTGGGGTTTTCTCAGAAGCCACAGTGTCTTCTGGGTTGGTAAAACAACAGTGCCAAAAGCACAGCTTAATACTCAAAATGGGGAATAATGAACCTCCTGGTTTGTGAGCATCAGGATGTGTTTTGTGCACCATCAGGCAGCGCTGGGCTGGCGCCAGATGCAGTAACTCACTCCTCTCTCTGACACTGTCTCATGATCCAATCTGATTTCATTTTTTTTTCCTAAAAGAATGTGATTGAATATGAACACAACCCAAGGAAAAAGCCCTCCCTTTTCAAGCCCTGCTAGCAACGTATTACCTCACCTAAACTTAATGAAACATCTCTCATCCACACAAGGTGATAAATTTCGGGAAGAAGGGATATTTTATGTACAAAGATGATATAAAAGGCTGTAGATAGCATGATTATTAAGCTATATTAGCACATCTTGTCCTTGTTACCACTAAGAATAGATAATACAGAGACCAAGAAAAATGAATCAAAAAGCTGGACAACTCTCCCTCCCAGAATAAAGCCTGAAAAATATTAGGAAAATAGTAACTATAATAAAATAAAGACTATCTTGAAGACAGAGCCTGCAAGTTTCCAGATAACCATGGGCTGTCCTTGTTTCAGTTGTATTTGGGGTCAGGGGAAAGCTTATCCATAAAATGAAAAATTATCTAAGATGCAGCAACGTTCCAAGGTCCTTATAGTAGTTAAGAAATTTATAGGGCTGGATTAAGCAAGCTCTTTAATAAAATTAATTTCCACCCTTCAAAACAGCATTAAAAATAATGAATAAACCCTAATAACTTTTACTCAAAACAGCTGCTTCTATTGCACAGTAACTCTTAAAAATGGTAACAAAGAAAGGTGGATAAAACCAAACAAACAGCATTTTATGTTTCCAAATGAGGGAAAAACCCCCAATCATCAGGAATATATGCAAACTAGTCTGTCTATGCAATGTTAAGGAGATAATTCAGGTCACTCCCACGTCACTAATTCTGGACTTAACCTGTGCTGGTGTCACAGTCTCAAGGAAAAGCTCCAGCAAGCAGCCAGGGGATCTCTGCCTTTTGGGAATATCCATGATATTGCATTTTTGGCAGACCCATGAGATGCTGTGAGCCAGGTCCCTGTGTCACTTAGGCCATTTCAGAAACCTCACTATTGTCTGGATTTGTGACCGTCCTAAACTTTAGTGCCACATTTGTTTCAACTGGAAAAGTGTCACCATCCAGTGAGCCCCAGACCGTGCAGGTGTATGATGGAGCCAGGGTTCCCTGTGATGCCTTGGGTTTTAACTTTTGTATTTTTCCAGTCCTGCAGTGCCCAGTGTAACTCTGCAGTTCCCTGGAGCTCGTTCAGTGCTGTTCTCTCATGCTCACACTGACATAACAAAGCCTCTCCAGCTCTCTCTCCAAGGACACCCAGACCCTCCTGGGCCCAACAACTGCAAACATTCATCTTGGGGAGAGGGGGGCAAGCTTGGGCAAATTCCATCCTTGCCTGGCTTCTGCTTGGGCAATTGATGCTGATATCAAAGTGGGAAGAACTCGGGAGCTGTCCTTGTCCATTTTGGGATGCACTGAGGCAGGAGCCTCTGGAGCCCAGAGTGTGACCTCTGAAGGCCTTTCAAATCAATCCCTCCTTTATTCCTTTATTCCTGTCTGGTCTCTGTTTCTACGTATATATATATATAAATACGTAGCTATTTAAGGCATCACCTGGATGTGGCTGTCACTGAGATAAGATCACATCATATGTGATTAGCTGGGACTACCACGGGCTTGCAGAACATTCTTGCACAGGGGAGAAGGCACAGCCAGGAGAAGCTGCAGTTCCTCGTGGCCCAACACTGCCCTGGTTCCTCTCAACAGGGGAAGGCACTCACTGGCCCATCTCCCTGCTGGATTCAGTGGCTCTGAACTGCAGCAAGGCACAGGAATCCAGGGCAAAGCAGAGTTCAGGTTGCACTCCAGCTCAGCAGGAGAGGCTCAAACACGAGGTAGCTCTTTGACAGCATCCCTCTGTGACTCGCAGAACCAGCCACAGTGGCTGCACTCTTTTCTTCATTTCATCATCGAGTGCCTCATCTCATCTCCTCCTCACGGGGAGAGAGAGGGCTCAGGAGAGAGGGAGAGGGCTCTGACTGCAGGAACTTGCCACAGGCCCACTGAAATGCGCATTTGCAAAATCCTTTCCTCCCGAAGGCTCCTCTCCGAATCCCTCTGTTTTAATCCCCAGCAGAAGTTATTATGTAGCATCAGCCACAAATGGTGACATCTTTTGACAATCTTTCTGGCTGTGCTGCATTTCCTAAACACATGGCTGAACACAAGCTCTGATGCAGTTCTGCCACTGTCAAGTGCACTAGGTTTCAGTTTAGCTCTGAGAACTAATCCCCTGGGCCTACCTCCATTTTTAAACACATGGATAAGAAGCCAAATTAAAACTGGAAGAATCTAGAGCAGATCTATCCGTATTTTACTGTTGTTTACTGGTTGTAGAGAAGGATATTTGCTTATAAACACATGTTTACACATTCTTCCAGTAGTAATGTATTACATTGTTAATTAATTAACAATTATTAGCAGTTCTGTGATTCTATAGCGTGCTCTTTTTTATTCAAAGATACCTATTTTAGTGTTAATGGGCACCATCTGGTAACCTTGTATCAGCATTTGGCTTTGCTACAAGGCACTAAAAGGTACTAATTTTCATTGTTTTGCAGTATCAGTCTGAGGGGCAGAGGTTTTATTTGGCTTTACGGGCACATTTGTAAGTCACTGAGGAGATTTTAGACCAGAAAGAGCCTTTTCTTCAGCTGGATATTTTGAGACTGCTGTATTGGAATTGATGGAAAACTTCAGTAACAGCAGAGCTTGCCCATAAGTACATCTACAACAACGTGTGCCTTATGCCAAAGCTTGTTCATAACCAGTATAAAAGCCCTTAAACTACTTTACTTTTAGATAGCAGTTTGTGTTGTTCATTATATTTCATTAACCAAATGACATCATTTCAGTCAATGAATTGCTCTTGAGAGAAAAACACCAACTCCCTTTTAATTTAAATACTGGCATCACTCTGATTCCAGATGTCTCTCAAGGCATCTCTGGTTAAGGTGCAGAGTTAGTGAAACCCTCACCACTGTATCACCTAAAATAAATGCTGAAATTTATACAGCCATGTCCCATTTTCCCAGGGTCCCACATAACAGCCCTTCCAGTGCCTAAAGGGAGCTTACAAGAAAGCTGGAGAGGGAATTTCCATAAGGGTATGGGGATGATAGGATGAGGGAGAATGACCTCAACCTGAAGGAGGGCAGGGATGGATGGGATATTGGGAAGGAATTGTTCCCTGGGAGGGTGGGCAGGCCCTGGCACAGGGTGCCCAGAGCAGCTGTGGTTGCCCCTGGATCCCTGGCAGTGTCCAAGGCAAGGCTGGAAGGGGCTTGGGTCAACCTGAGATCGTGGAAGGTGTCTCTGCCCATGGCAGGGGGTGGCACTGGATGGGCTTTAAGGTTCCTTCCAACCCAACCCATCCATGATTCCATGAGAAGGGAACAAATGCCCATAGGGGTCTGTCAGTGAAGGAATTTATTCACAGGTTCAGGCAAGGAGCAGGATTCAATCACAAGATGTGTATTTCTCAAGACCCTGTTGCTGGTACCAGCACTGACCTGCAGCCTGGCAGCACTGACTCTGTCCCTGCTGCTCTATTCATAGAGCTGCAGCCAGAGGTGCCACAGGACTAGGATTCTGAACAAAATCCCTGGCACTGCTAAAGCTCCTCCTGACCACTGAGCCCAGACTGATGTAGTAGAAAATGATCTTTGCAGAATGACAGGAACCGGCTGTGCCTGTGGCCACACCTGTGGATGCACTTCCCTCGTGGGGCTGCTTGCAGAAAACAAGCTGGAAACACAAAATCCTTGATCAATAAACTGCCCAAGCTTCCATTTCTGTATTATACTTGAAGCTTTCCAGCGAGGCTTGCACAAGTTTGTGTTGGCAGTTAGAAAAACCTTCTGTAATGCACAGCTGAGTCAAAAAGTTACACAAGCTGAAAACAGTGCACATTAATGCATTTGCAGCTTATCAGGGTTATACTTACAATTTATTGCACTGATTCAGGGGAGGTGGTAGTTTATGAAATGGAGATGGCTTGAAAACAGGGCAATTTCACCTGTAACAGGTAAAAGCACTGTGAGTTATTTTGAGACAAAACATTATTATCCGTAAAAGGCAAAAGGTGCATTTCCATTAGACTGTTAATTTGGCTGAAGAGAATGTTTTTGAGCTGAATCTCCTTAGTTTTCCCATTTATTGCAGCCTGGTTCACATTGCTGAGCAGTCTTGGAGCACTTGAGCTGGGTTGCTTTTACACAACACTAAACCAGAAGACCTGCTCCAGGGACAGACACCAAACTAGATAAAATTCAAAGTAAAATTCCTAAAAGACCTACAACAAGGCCACCAGATCTTCAGTGCCAGCTTTTTTCTCTTTTCTTTCTCTGTAGTTTAATTCCTCTTACACTGTACTCATGACTAACAGCAGAGATTCCTGCTCTCTGTCCAGAGCTCATTTCCAGCCATGCTTTATTTTGCTGGAAAACTTATTTTTCCATTCAGAGGAGAGCTTAGCTGTACTGAACAGCGCTTTTATGGGAGCTAATCCTTCTCCTTTAATGAATTAAGCTTGTTTCTTCACCCTCCTTTTCAAAGAAAGGGGATTTTTCACTAGCTGCAGCATCTTCCATAGCAGCAGTGGTACAGGGGTAAGCAGGCCACGTTATGAGGATTGAATCTAGGGAGATGATAACAAGCATTCAGTCACTTGTTGTTAGTGGTAGCGTTAATTTCTCAAATGAAAAGAGCCCAGATGAAATGCAGACAAGGTGTTTGCTCCTGTGCAAGTAGTGACAGTAAGGTTCTGAAGGGCTCGGGTTAACAGCTGGTGTCAGGTGATGAGGTTGATGGAAAAGAATTTTGTTTTTCAGGTCACTTAATGAAAATAACCTTGGAAGAGCTTAGCAGAGCCCTTGGGGTAGAATAAATTATTCCTCTTCTGCTTCCATCGCTGCAAGTTAACCCAAGACACAGGAGAAGCTGATCTAAACATGAACTCAGCTGGGCAGAGCAGCACAGGAGGAATATCAGTGCTGTTGTAATCTCTGCTGCCCCTCCAGTGAGAGAACACAGTCCTTTGCATAGCCACAGCTTTCAAACAGACGTTTTAGGATGCAGGTTATCAATAAACATTGTGTGAGAAGACAACAAAAATACTTATCACCAGTTTTGGGCCAATTCATGGCCTTTGGGTCAGGCAGACACAGAGGAGAGGCTGCAGCAGCCCCTGGTCACACTGTCCCTGCTCTGTGCTTTGCTGGTTTGCTTTGCTGCTCAGAAATAGCTCCAGCTCCTGGGATGGGAGGCCTTGCACTGATCTGCTCCCCAGGAGCCTCTGTGTCTCTGCACCACCATTTCCCTCTTTGTCCCTTAATTAAAAGTGCTGCCCAGGAAATCACATCTTCCCCACCACTGTTCGAGTCCTCATGAATCAGAGCTCTGTTTTGAGGATGAGGACTTGTGATAGGAACCAGAATAAGGGATGAGAGGTCACGTCATTCGATCCCAAACCTTGGGAAAGCCATTTTGAGTGCCCTAGATCCAGATTTAGAAAGCCTCTGGAGCAGACAGTATTAGCACTGTCCCCACCTGTAACATCACTGCCTTCTCCTCGAGTGCCCATTTCATATTCCGAGCAACATGAATACCTCATCTGTGTAAAGCTGAAAATGCTTTTTTTACAGCCCTGGGTACAATAACTTCCATATAGAAAAACAAGATTAAACTTGACAGTAATAGAAGTGATAGAGGAGGGAAAGGGTTCTTCCTTTGAGGCACAGGCTCTGAATACAGCAGCCAGTCCCTGATTGAAAAAGGACAGGAAGAAAGATAAATGCAGTTATATTCAAGCATCAGGTCTTTAAAAAACAAGCTTCTAAGAAAGAGAAAAAAAGAAAAACCCACACCTTTCTCTTGACATTTAACAAACTACCTAAACAAGCTAAGCAAAGGGAAAGGAAGAGAGTGCAAGACCTTACACAGAGAGCTGCTTTCAGCTATTTGTTACTGGATATCTTAAAATACATTTATCCAACCTTGCTAAGAGACACTAAGGCCTCCATGACCCACAGCAAATCCTCAGTACTATTTTCTTTCCCGCCTTCCTCTGCGGGGACCAGCTTTCTTAGCAAAGCTTCTCCACACCCTGCAGGTTGCCAGGGATTTAACTCCAACGCACCCAGGGGAGCAGATTTATTCCCCAAAATGCCTGCAGCCACCCAAGTGATGCTTTAGGTTTTAACTTTTCTATGTTCTCAGCCCTGCAGTGCCCAGTGTAACTCTGCAGTTCCCTGGAGCTCGTTCAGTGCTGTTCTCTCATGCTCACACTGACATAACAAAGCCTCTCCAGCTCGCTCTCCAAGGACACCCAGACCCTCCTGGGCCCAACAACTGCAAACCTTCATCTTGGGGAGAGGGGGGCAAGCTTGGGCAAATTCCATCCTTGCCTGGCTTCTGCTTGGGCAATTGATGCTGATATCAAAGTGGGAAGAACTCGGGAGCTGTCATTGTCCATTTTGGGATGCACTGAGGCAGGAGCCTCTGGAGCCCAGAGTGTACATCTGAAGGCCTTTCAAATAAATGCCTCCTTTATTCCTTTATTCCTGTCTAGTCACTGTTTCTAGGCAGCCATTTAAGGCATCACAGGGAGCCCTGCTCCTGTAACTGAGCCCGTACCTCAGTGTGGTGACCACCTTTGGGAGCGCTGTGTGTCACGAACACTCCCTGTCACGCTGTTCTGTGTGAGGATTTATTGATCAGCTTTGGCTCTTCAGTGCTCTGGAGGCTCTTAACTCCCAAGGAGCTGAGATTCCGTGGCTGGGAGGTCTCATCACCAGCCTTGGGTGTGTTCTACAGAAGGATTTCTTACCTCATGCTCCTTCCTCACTGCTTTGCTTTTGCATTTAGGCAGACTGAGGAACATTCCCTGCCATCAGGACTCTTTGGCAACAGCTCCTCCGAGACTTCTTTGATATTTGCAAAGGGAAGCAGCCCCACTGTTCCCCCAGCCCAGCCATGCCCCCCGGAGCAGCAGGATGTGCCGGGGCAGGAGTGGTGGGCACGGGGAGAACAGAGTGTTTGAGTAGTGATTAACGCACAACAAAGAGAGCTGCCCGCCTGCAAATGGAAACACACTGGGTGCTTGGGATGTAAGAGCAGTCCCATCTAATTTTGCACTCTGCATACAGTAATAAGACACAACAGGGTGTGCATTAAGCTCATCTTTTGAGAAGTGCAGCAGCAGCTGAATAATGCACACCCTGGGGTGGCTTATTTGTAGTGGACTATGGCTCATTAATTTTACATTTAATTTTTTTCAAATCTGTTTAAAAAAAAACCCCAAGTCTATTCTGAGGGCAGTTATGTAATGTATCCTTACATTGAAAAATATTTTCAAATAAAAACAGTAGGCAGAAGCGAAAAAGAATTTTGCCCAACTGCAGGCCAATGTTTGGTGTGTGCAGATGTATGGTGCAAATAATGGTAGTTATAGAAATATATTCAGTGTTTACTCTTTTCTAGACTTTTCTTTCTTTTTGTGTAATTACCTGGGCTTTTCTCCTTCCTCCCCCCCCCCTTCCTTTTGTTTTCTATTTGGTGTATGAGCCAATACCCATTTCAGACAAGATTAATGTATAAAGCATATGAATGGGGATGGGGCTGACTCTTACACCAGACTGGGAATGAGTGGTCAGGAGGCAGATTGGCAGGATTTGGTGGGGGGGAATGGTTTTGCCAGAGCAGCAGTGTGTAGCTAAGCCTGCCTCCAACAGGATGTAAAGCACAGAGGCTGTTATAAAACCCCTGTTTTATTACGACATCACTCCAGAGGTGTGAAGGAGGGACTTCTGAATTCTGCCGCTCCACACGCGATGTGACTTTTATCCCCCTGTGGTTTATCCCTTCATGCAGGTTCCAACCTTGATGATGGACACCCAGTTTTCGGAGTTCACTCCGGATATCACCCCGATCATGCTGGCTGCTCACACCAACAACTACGAGATCATCAAACTGCTCGTCCAAAGGCGGGTGACGATCCCGCGCCCACACCAGATCAGGTGCAACTGTGTGGAATGTGTCTCCAGCTCCGAGGTGGACAGCCTGAGGCACTCCAGGTCGAGGCTGAACATCTACAAAGCCTTAGCCAGCCCTTCGCTGATTGCCTTATCGAGCGAGGATCCCATCCTGACTGCGTTCCGGCTGGGCTGGGAGCTGAAGGAGCTGAGCAAGGTGGAAAATGAGTTCAAGGCTGAGTATGAAGAGCTTTCACAGCAGTGCAAGCGTTTTGCTAAGGATCTTTTGGATCAAGCACGGAGTTCCCGGGAGCTGGAGATCATTCTCAATCACAGGGATGATCAAAGCGAAGAGCTGGATCCCCAAAAATGTCACGATTTGGCAAAGCTAAAGGTAGCAATAAAGTATCACCAGAAAGAGGTAAGAGTCGCCTAAATGGGGAGGGATTGGGTAAAATAGTTCATTCCTTGAGTTGCTATGGGTTTGTTCAGTGCTGCTGGCTCTCAGGTGTGATTTTTTTTGATGTGCACATGGATTAGTCACAAAGCAGGAGGCTCGGGGCACCTTGGTGACAGCATGAATCTGATGACAATTGAGGGCAACGGGACTGGGACTTGCCGCAGTGGGTTGTGGCTTCTACAGCACAAATAATTTCTGTCTCAAAGCTACTTGAATCCCATCTCCTTGTCCCCATCCCCCTGCAAAGAACAGCCTTCAGGCATTTCCAGGTCCGCTGGCTCTGAAAGCTTTTCCCAGTGGCTGCTTTTGTACAGGAACCCAGAGCTAGAAGGGGAGGCCTGGCTCCTGAAGGCCAACTCGCTGGATTCCTCATGGAATGCAGGAAATAAATACAGTCCACGATTCACTTCCTGCAGCCACCGAGCACTTCCAAGCACCCATTCAGCACTAACTCGAAGGGGCCAGGGAAGTGACAGCAGCTAAAGAGAGCAGGAGGAGTTGGGAGCACTCACAGAGTCCCCAGGTCTCCAAGTTACCAGCAGTCTCGTGAAAATACTCATGTGGTGCAAATAGTTCTTCACACCTGTGACACCTCTTGATCCCTGACCCATTTCTGTTTAAGGAAATGAGAAGCAATTCCCAGAAATTCAAACTCCTGCCCGTAATTCCTGAGAGGGAAGCCATACTTCAGCTAAAGGGCACAGAACCCTGCAAATCCAAAGATTTATAAGTTGATTCAATAAAGGCCACGAACCCCAGGAGAATGCTGACAACAATTTCATTAGTTGGCTCTGGATTTCCTTTCTCTTTCCAAACCCAGGCAGAATTTAGGAGATGATACATTGCTGTTGGCCAGCGATGTTGCAGGTTATCTGAAGGAGGAATTTAGTTGCTTGGTTGAGGAGCTGAATTTCAATGTGTATTACATCCTTCTGTGTCTGGAGCATCACCTGAGTGGCGGAGGAGCATGTCACATTCCTCTTTCCACTGCCTTCCCCACATCCAGTGCTGACCCAGCACAGTGTGATCCATCCCACCTCCCTGAAGGGCTGCATGTGTCACTCGAGGTACAAAACAGCCAGGAGGTTAAAGATGCAGATTTCCTTTCATCCCTTTGGGCTGTTGTGCCTCCCAAGTGCCAGCCCCTTGATGCAATGAGCTGGAGCCAAAGCCTCAAACTTCCTGGTGTGAAAAACGAGGTTCACTCCTGGTAAAATTTTAAAGGGTTTAATAAGGGGTTTAATAAAAAGGACAATAGGAGACAGAAATAAAGCAAAGAGTTAGTATGGCCAGGTGCTTGGCACGATGCCAGAGGCACACCTTAGCTAACAAACCTCTTCTGTTAAATGCCCGAGTCTCATACATATTCATAGATTTTTATGCATCATTCAACTTTTCCTTTTTTGGTATCTCTTGGGTTTCAAGTCCCCCCTATCCTGTCACTTTTCCTTCTTGCAGGTCTGTTTAAAATTTGATAATCCATTGTAGTCCAGTTCTGCTGACCACATCCTTTGGTCATCCTGTGTCTCACTTCAGATCGATAAATTCTTCCTGCCAGAGTCTGAGGCCTGTCGTTATCTTCAACCAGATGGTCCAGGAATTTGGGGAGCTTCCTTGCTTATCTTTGCTATCCTGAGTTAACTATATTAAAAAAACATTCTAAATATCATGATATAATCCTAAGAAATCACACTACTTTTTTTAAACAAACTATATCCATGCTACTTTCACATATGACATTCATTTTAATATTTGCGAAAAGCCAATAATACAATATGCACTTACAACACTGGGATCCAGCACTTGGCCATTTCCTGCTCTCCCTGGGCTGCTCTAGGGGCACGTCAGCAAGGCTCGCTGGTGTCACGTCAGGCTGTGGTTTCTGCTCTGTGACGGGCTTAGGTAACACCACAAGTGCTTCAGGGACACCGACAAGTGGTGAAGAATTACTCTGGAGAAGGGCAGCACAGGTAATCAGGTCAAATGTTCATTGAATCTGAGAAGGAGCAGAGATTCTGTAGGAAATGGAGAAGTAGAAACCTCCACAGATTCTAGTGGGTTTAACCCTGGGTGGAGCTTGGATTTATGACGTAAGAAGTATATACAGACAATAAATAAAGACTTATAGACTTGTAGTTTTGTAAGTTAAAGGTAAAAGGTGCTTTAAGTAGGTAAAGTAGCTCGTAAAGAGTTTAAAAAATCCAAATAGAAGTGTTAAGACACTGGCTAAGAGTTACTGCATTGCAGTAGAATAAGGTTAAGGTGATAGGTCAATAAGTAAAAACAATACAGTTTTCTATTAGTCCAGAAAGTTCTGTCACAGCAGAGAGACATCTGGTGATTGCCTGTAATGGACGATTCGTCGATCACTAAGTGAGGCTGATGCTCACATCTGGATAATAAATTGGACTTGAACAGGAAATCCATCCCTCAGTATTTAATTTGCAACCCCAACAAACCCCGACAAGATTCTGCTTCTGTTTTTCCACTGGCCTGGCAGGCCCAGACTCTGCAGCCACAAGCTCCACGTTGCCCCAGTGTGCAGATCACTGCTGGTCCCACTTGGGTCGCTGGTGACATCCAGGTGTGGATCTATGGCTGCTCTTGGGTTCACACTCAGAAGCTGCAAGTCTGAAGCAGCTTACTGTGTTTGAAATGTGGTGCTGAACAGTCCTGAAGCTCTTTTATTTTAAAATTTTTAATCGTTGCCTGCTTTCTTGACAGTTTTTATCTTTTTTTTTTTTTTCCTAGGCGTATTTGACTAAATTCCAAGCATATGGACAAATTCCATGTTTTGTGACATATTCATGACAGTTCCAGCCTAAAAATGATAGCAAATATGCTCTGTGTTGCCAGCTAAAGTCAGTGCTGTTTTCAGGTGGAATACTGGTGGGCAGGGACAGAATGAATGAGGTTGGGAAACCAGCTCCTGAACCTTATCATCCCACCTGGTTATTCACAAAAACCCTGAAGCATCCTGCAGGGTGGCTGGGGTTTCCTTATCATGATAATTAGGCCATCTTATCATAGCAATTAGCACAACACAAAACATCAAGCAAGATACAAACATCCTTGCCGGCTCCCGAAAAAAACCCGAGTTGGAACATTTGCCAGGGAGACACTGAGGAACGTTTTTTAATCCTGCCTGAAGAGTATCAGACTGAGAGGATTTTTGTGGGGACAGGAAGGAAAATAGAAGTGAGTTTGGTTTTCATGAAAGACAGTTCTGCAGAGAAAAAAAAAAAAAGCAGATTTTTAAAAGTAGATCATCTTGTTCTGCTGAAGCTTTTTATGTCCTAATGTTAAATGGGATTGGGCTGGATGGAGAAGCTTTTTACATCTTAACGTTTACAAAGATAAAAGTCAAATCTCTGGTAGCCTAAGAGGAGAATCCAACGTGGACTTTGGTTATTTTCTGGAGTGTCTGTTGTTACTGCAGTTGTTTGATCTGTATATTCAGCACAAAGAATGTGTAATTTCACATTTATTTCAGACAAATTTCCTGAAGCCGTTTTTTTCTTTTTTGAGTGAAATAAACTTGAAATTTCTCCCCAAAATACGAAATTATTCCATTTCACCTTAGTCAGGCAGATAAGGTCAACTTCAAGATTCTTTTCAGGGAAGATGTTAAGAGGAAATGGCTTAAGAGATCCTGGAGTTTGTCTTGACAAAGGCTAGAAAAATCTCCCATTTTGTTTTTTTTCCAGAAAAATACCCTTGGGAGGTGCAAGTGTTGATTACTCCCAAACATGACACATGTTAAGTATTTTGAAAACTGAGAAATGTGTTGCTTGTGAGGAAGAAGACTGTTCTTCTTTGGAGGAGGGCCAAAACAATGGAGAAAAAAATTGTTGCTTTTCCTGTTTGTTTTTAATAAGCCCGTAAATCCTAGAAGGTAAATTACTGTTTACACAGAAGGGGAAAAAAAATCAATTACACAGGAAAGATTAAAATGTGCCCTAAGGTAGCTTTGTAGTGTATTTCATGGCAGTAAATGGTAAAAACATGCTGTGCAGGGCTCTCAAGCTCCCTCTCCCTTCTCATCTGAAGTGTAGAATGGTTGTGTCCTCAGTTTCAACTTACTCTGATCATCTCTCTAGAAAATGGGAAGGACTTAATAACTGTGATCTCTGCATGGCAGTCACAAAATGCGAGGAAAAAATGAGGACAGCACTAAACACTGTGGAAAATGATGAGTTAGATCCAGCACGGACACATCAGTTCTCTCAGTCCTCTGTTGAAGAAATTATTTTCCAAGGATCACAGTAATTAAGGTCTAAGAGACCAGCAGGCTTTTCATAAATGCTCTGTAGTGTGTGGCATTTGTCTTCATATTATTACTTTCCTGGTTCTTTTATTTGTGACTAATTTTGGAAGGAGAAAGGGTGCTGAGGGCCTAATAGGAAAAGGCACAGCTCAGCTGTTGAGGATCAGTCTTCACTGTGCTCTCCTGGCACTAAATTAGCTCTGCATTTGTTAATTTGTTTACATTTCTAAGAAAAGATGGGGAAAAGTCATCTCTTAAGATCTTGCCAGTCTTGTAAGGCACAGTTGTGTGTACAGGGTATACGGCTGGGTTAGGGAATCAGAGCAGGGGCAGCATGCAAAGAGAATTTTTATGTCCTTTAAGGTTTTTTTTTACTTTGCCAGTAATGCAAAACAACCACGGTGTAGCAGTGAATCAGGTCTAAAAGGGCAGATTTCTCTTCGTATTTAACATTCTGCTGAGCCACAAGGATAGCAATACACATTCAGCTTATTCCTGCTTTCCTGCTCTCCATCACAGGTCATTCGCATCTCCAAAATGAAGTGAAACATCACAGTAGTGGAGGTTTTAATGTGTTTTTCTGGTGCTGGCAAATAGCTGTGCAGGTTTGTTTATGTGTCTGTAAGAAGTCTATACAATGCAAGGCACTCAGAAAAAAATCCCATTATTTTTTAATTAATCTATGACTCTATTGCTTAGTACTTCCACAGAATTAGATCAAAGGAGTGCACGGAGAAATTCCCTCTCAGAAGCCCTTAACCTCCATCTCTCTTCCTCACTGTGCTCTAATCAAATGGCAGGAAAGGACAGAGGCAGAATTGTTTGTTTTTCTAATTTAAAAACAGTGCTCTTTGCCATTTTCCTCTTCAGGATGACGCTTCAACAGTTTCAGTCCTTTTCTTTTTTTTTTTTTCTCCCAGGACATTTACATAGACAAGCAGCTCCTGAGATGCAGTTCTGGAGTGAATGAATAATCATTCCTGCCACGCCGCATATTTTTTTCCGCCGTGTCTTGACTCTTGTCAACCGTGTGGCTGCAGTCAGAAGCACAGCATCCCTCTCCAGGGAGCATGCATAAACCTGGGAAATTTCTAAGGGCACTTCACTTAGTGTATAAAAAGAGCTTATGAAAGTATCAGAGATGCATGAGAAATGAAGTGTGAGGTCTGTGAAAATCAAAGCTCGTCGCCTGCACCTTGTTTACCCGTTTTGAAAACCGTTCAGGTGTCTTGATGGATGGCCACAGATCTTTCTTTGCTCGCAGGCAAAGCTAAGTTATTCTCCTGGGGGTTTGTCTGTTTTCTTGCCATATTGCCTGGAGGAATAATGATACAGGGCTGAGTATTTGTATTGTGCTCTTTAAAGGCGCAATGCTTGAGCCTGCGCAGCTCAGAAGAGTAATAAAGAGGCTTTTACTTCCAGATTTCTTGAAGGGAATCAGCAGGTCGTGAAAAGGTCTTTATTAGGACTAGGGGAGGGAAGCAGAGCTGCTCCTTGCGGAAGCTTTCCTTGGTTTCTAGGGATCTGGAACATGCATATTTCTTAGCGTGTTGGATGGTGAGGATGGTCTGTCCTGCGCCACAAACCTGAATGCAAGTTTGGGGATTTCAAAAGTGCTGAGTGTCCAAATGTGACCTTTCCTTTTCCAGCACCCATCCTTTCATTTGCTCATTGTGTCTGCAGCAACATTCCCATCTGGTGTGTGAGCAGTGGCCTGTGCTAAATGAAGCTGTTCTCTCTCAAACTCCATCCCAGCAGCCATTGACCACCTCAGAAAATCTTCCATGAGCGTGGCACTAACTGAGCTGTTATCAGCAGCCTCAGAGGCAGGAATTCGGGGTGGCAGGTGGGGAGATTTGTCTGTATTTGCACCCTTAAAAGAGCCATCCCTGCTGATCCCTGGTGGTGCATGACTCAGAGCCCCTCCTCTACGGGCTTGTGCAGTTGCCAGCTCTATTTGTTCAGTGTGGGAAATTGTCACGGAAATTTAACCTGTACAGCTGCATCATCATGTTACAAAAATCAGGACAAGTGGCACTTAAATCTTAACTCCTCTCCAAACTTGGAAGAAGAAATAATATTCAGAGGGCTGATGGTTCACCGGCTTGACAAAGTGGACTGGAGTGTTTATTTGAGGGAACAGCATTATTTGGTACATCGTTCACGTAACGCCGAAATGTTCTCACTTGATGAAGGTTAGCCACATATTGCAGCTGTCACGGAACAGAACTGCAGAACGCTGTCTTTTGACAGCAGAATCATCTCTGACTAATCTTGTCATGCAGAGATTTGAAAAAGCACCCTAAGACTGGTATGTAGGTCAAGGACGAGGACTTGGATTGCGTTCTGGCGATGTGTGGCGGGCAGAGAATGCCAGGATCATTCTTTAAGTCATTTTTGGTGCCTTGTGCCTCTTACTTAATGATCTCCCGGACAAAGACGGGATATCTGTTGAAAGCTAAAGAGGTTGCCACTGTTTTAACGACATTCAAGGATGATTTAGTGAGTTTGACAGTTCCCTTAACTTCATGTTTCCCATCAGTCTTCTTGCCAGCCAGAGAAGAGGCTTGGGAGGCCAAAGCCAAAGTACAGGACATGATTGATGGGCTTTCTATAGACAACAGGAACTGGAGAGGAGAGGTGATGCCTTGTGTGTTGTGATAGCCAAGTGTTCAGTGTTCCCACATCTGAAGGTCTGAAGTGCATTTGGAGTCATATTTATGTCAGTGGAGAAAAGTAAATCATATTATTTCATACTTTGAATGACACCCTGAAATAATAAACTCCGGGGGAGAACTGTGGATATGGATTCTCTAATTTGGATATAGAAGTGATCATTGTTATTTACCTGATTTCTGGGAATTTCAACTTCACTCCTGTGCCTTAGAGAAGTGAGTTATGAAGCTCCATTCAGAAAAGAGCTGAGATTCCACACTCCTCACACCTCGTGTGTAGATCAGGTCCATCACCATCTGGATGAGGTGACTGGGAACAGCCACCAGCCCACAGGTGGCTCCGGGAGAAGTGAGATGAATAGATGGGTTTGTTGTGACACCCCCCAAACCGAGCTCTTGTGAAGACTGACTTTCAAAAGCTGTGACTGCAGTTTGTGTTCTTACTCTCTCCAAACCCCAGCTGGCTGAGTAAACTTCCTTCAGCAAAGCGTATGTTCTGCCAGGGTGATACAACCCAGGAGCAGGGGTAGCCTTTGGAGGTTCCCTAGGAGGTGAGAAGTGTTTGTAGTGTGCTAGTCTGCTCTTTCGTGGGTATTGGAGTGAATTTACTCATTCAGGAGAAGGTAAGGCAGAAAGAAAAAGAAACCCAAAATTACACAGTTTCAGCGTAAACGTGTCCCCTGGTCAGAAAGGAAAAATAATTTTGGAGCTTTTTATTAACACTAATAGGGTAAAGTAGATATGTATTTAAAATTACTCCTGAATGGCTTTTTAAATTTTCATGTTTGCTTTACTTATCACTTCTTCAATGTAAATGTTAGTAATTCAGCAGAGGGAATGAGCCCAGCCTTTTACTTTAAAGTCAATACATTCTCCCCTCTTCTGCTAAAGCCCCTGAGAGCTCCCAGTATTCATTTCCAAAATCTGTAACTCCTGAAGTGCTGCCTGAAAGAAGACTTAGGAGGTGCTGACAGATTTGTCTCTAAACAGTTTTTAGTGCTTTTCCAGTGCTTCTGTGTCTGATCTCCCCTGCCCAGCTCTCAGGACCCAAGTGTGTGTTGGGAATTAACTCACCGTGGGGTGCATTGCTCATATTCAGCACTCGCTCGTTCTGCAGCACTCTGCCTTTGGAAACCCAGCCCAGACCTCCTGCATCCTTGTGAGAGCTGGATCCTGGGATGTTTGCTGGGATACATCCCTCAGGAATTGATTTATCAGCTGTAGCCAGCTGTCTGCTGGAATAAATACTGAAAAGTTGTGTTTCTGTTGGGCTCCTGCTCAGGGTCTGGCCCAGAGGAGCCTGTTCTGGTGGGGAGGCTGCTCCAGGAGCAGAGTCCAGCACCTTGCCTTGATTCAGTGCAGAATTTAATGCACCTAAATCCTGTTGGCACAGGCCATAAATACAAACCTACAGCTAAACACACCTTTAAGCACTCTGGGTAGGGATGGCTTTAATTTCAAGCTTAAAGATTTTTTAATTGCTTTTTCCATGGGTAGCTATCCGGGATTTGCAAGTATCTGTCTTTGTCCTAGGATATGTGGGACCTTTTAATTTAAATATTTATGCCAATCCAACTGGAAGGTGTTAAACCTATGAATTTTGATGGAACAGTGGCAGGCTTTTAGAGGTTATTCACTCTTTCCTTTTGCCAGCACTCACCTCACTGCTGAATTTCCAACTGCTACCACTTAAGCTGAGTTCATGTCTGCTACCACCAGAGAGATCTATTATGGATAGGAGACCTTTAGTTAAGATTCATGTGTCATCATAATTTAAAATACTTTAAGAACAGATTAAACTAAATTCCCATCTTAATTTGAGGCCATATGTTCATCTGTGGAGGATCTGGAGTTTGTTTTATTCACCAGCTGAGGATTTGAGCAATTTGGGTAGCACCTGGTTTTCTTGAAGGGCTCGTCCAGCTCAGCCATGTGATCTCCTTGATGGCAGGAATGCTGCCACTTGGATTTTCATCAGTGCTTCACTGCTGCTACTCACAGGCATGTGAGCAGCAGCTGTGTTTTTGATAGGACATTCATCCTGCAAAAAAACTATTATCTCATGGAAGTGTCTGATGAGGAACAGTTGAGTTGTGTAGTCCCTTTCCCCCATGTTATACATCCCCCCCTTCTAACTACTTTCTCTCATTTCTCCCTGTTTTTTTTTTTTTTCCCTCTTGCAGAAAGTACTTAATTAACAGGATGAACAGCCATTAGGTGTTTACCCTCTGCAGCTCACACTTCGGCAACAGAATGTAAATAACTTTGCAGTCATTAGCAAGGTTGAACTTTAAAAAGAAATGTGCTACAAAAGAGGGTTTTCTTATTCGCCTCACTGTTTGCAACACTGCAAACTTGAGGAGGCTGGCATTTCTTATCTGGAATATGTGGTCTCACAGGGCTCACTGGCTCTCTGCAGCAGGCATCAAATTAGGCCACACTGAGTTTCTCTCTCCTGTTTTGGGCTAATTTAGAAATGAGGCTCTTTGACTGCTGCCCACTGGAATTTCCCTTAAGAGCAGTCAGATGCTACCACCACATTTCCATTCTTTCTCAGAAGATCCTGTTCTTGGTACAAACGGAGGCAGAGGGGTTTGTATGGCCCTGGAAGCGTGTGGTGCTGCTTGAGTGGAGAATGGCAATGGCATTTCTCCTTCTCAAGGGAGACAGGGATTCACAGGAAATCCACATTCTTTGCAGACCTCTCTGAAATATAGAGCTATGCTGCTGCATCAGACCCTGCTGCAAAATCTAGTTGTGTTCCTGAGAAAATCTGCCTTTCCAGAGCCAAAATAGCTTTAATTGTAGAGGGCAACAGCAGGCAGTTATCATCCAGCAGCCTTGCAGGTTTGAGGTGCTCTGGGTTAGGGTGATGTTGGTGAGGTCTGACCTATTGAAATGAGTGTCACACAGGAACTAAAGGTAATTTCATGGCTCCCACACCGTGTTTGGCTCTCAGTGGTGACCTCCCTGAGAGCTGCTGGAGCTGACCGATAGATGAACTCGGTCCTGCTTATTAAGACAGAGCTCTGCAGTTCCAAATTAGTGGTTATTCATCTATGAAGAGCATTCGCCCTCGCCATCCGCAGCAAGAGTACAGACAAGAGCTCCCAACAAACTCCAAACAAGAGGCTGTTGGCAGCAGTCGTGATAATCAGAATAAAGGCAGAGGGATGCTGTGCTCAGCCCCTGTGATGTCTATCAGGGAGCTATTTCAGTTGCTCCCTAAGGCATTCACATCTCAGCCCATCTGTGTCTGATCCTAAATTACTTATGACTGCGAGAGATCAGGGATTTCCCCATAGATGAGGGGAGGGGGGTGGAACATAATTTCTGTGTTTGACAGCATGCAGAAAGCATTTAATTCCCAAGAAGTGGAATTTAGGTGACTTAAAAATATCAGTAAAGATTAGTTATTAAGGAAAAGACACTCCATCCAGCAGCTGCTTTTTTCCCCTTAAAATTTTTCCCCTTGGTGTAGGATTAGGTGGCAATGAGCATGATGAACATTGAAAATGAAATTCTCTAATAGCACAATCCACCTGCAAGCCAAATGTTACACAAAGACCCTGGCAAGGCTGAGAGAAGAAAAAGAGAACATAAAAGACTTTGTACTGCAGTAATCTCTAGAGTGCTTCCCAGACATGACTGGAGTTGCTGATCTCATTTCTTGGAAAGGCAAAGATGTTTATCCCCAGTTTCAAAAGCCAGGAGACCGAGCACCTTGCTCACAGGTAACACAGGGGTGTTGTGCTCACAGGGAGGGACTCTGAGGTGCATCTTTTCTCCCAACCATTCAGGGAACTGTTATCTTCAGCTAGGGACAGGTTCTGCTCAGCAGGTAATGGAGAAGGGGGTTGTTTTTGGGATTAGCTCCTCCAGAAATGCATCCGCAGGTGGGGACCACCCTGGACAATGTTTTGTACAACCACAGGCTTCGGTGCTTCTGTGGCGATTTAACCTCAGCCAGCAACCCAGCCCCAGGAGCCACTCGCCCACTCTTGCCAGTGGGATGAGGGAGAGAACTGGAAGAGAAAAGTGAGAAAACTCGTGGGTTGAGATAAAGACAGTTTGAACAGGTGCAGCAAAAGCCATGTGTGCAAGCAAAGCAAAACAAGGAATTCATTCACCACTTCCCATGGGCAGGCAGGAGCTCAGCCATCCCCAGGGCTCCATCAGGTGTCACAGCGGCTTGGGGAGACAAACATCCCCCACTTCCTCCATCTCCCCCAGCTTTGTGTGCTGAGGATGGTGAGNCCAGGCAAGAATGGAATTTGCCCAAGCTTGCCCCCCTCTCCCCAAGATGAAGGTTTGCAGTTGTTGGGCCCAGGAGGGTCTGGGTGTCCTTGGAGAGCGAGCTGGAGAGGCTTTGTTATGTCAGTGTGAGCATGAGAGAACAGCACTGAACGAGCTCCAGGGAACTGCAGAGTTACACTGGGCACTGCAGGGCTGGGAACAATATAAAAGTTAAAACCTAAGGCATTAGTGTCCCCCCCAGCTACTTGTACCCCCAGCCTTCTCACTGGAGAGGGTGAGGAGCAGGAAAGGCCCTGGCTCTGTGTAATCCCTGCTCAGTGATAACTCAAACATCCCCTTGTTATCAGCCCTGTTTCCAGCACAGAGCCAAAACCCAGCTGCTGTGAGAATTAACTCTACCCCAGCAAAACCCTGCACAGCATCAAATGTTTAGTTCCTGCATTTGCTGAATGAGCAGAAATGCCACCTCTTGGTGACATTTCCTTTCACTAATGCAGCTGTGAGAACATTCTCCATCCTGTCTGTGGGGTTGATGTCTTGTGCTGCTGTTTGTGGTAGAGACTGGAGGCTCCTGTAATGCAGCAGTCCTTGGATAAAATGCTTGCCAGGTGTTGGAGAAATAGTGTTTGATAGTCATATGTTCTCTTAGCAGAGCTTCTGGTGCAGTACATCTGCCTCTGACTCTGGACCATCCACAAAACTGGGACAATATGCAGCTTTTTTCCTGCTTTTTCGTTGTGCAGAAACCTTAACTGATACCAAATCCTGTCACACAAGATACATTCATGTGAAATGATAAAAGGCTGTGATATACACGGGCACTATTTCAGTCTGTGGCACATGAAAGGCTTTGCAGAAATGTGAAAAAACACATTTGGGGTTACTTATGTGGAAAATTAACTTTGACTCAGGAAAGGCCTTGGTGTAAGTACTGTTGAAGATGTCAAGTTGTTTTCCAGTTCTCTGCTCTGCTATTTGCAAAGTAGAAATTTCCTTAACTTTGTGGAGAAATTTGAAATTATGGAGGATAACAAAAATTCTCTGCTCTGCTATTTGCAAAGTAATAATTTCCTTAACTTTATGGAGAAATTTGAAATTTTGGAGGATAACAAAAATTCCACTATATTATCAGAGTTGTCAGGGTACTTCACATCTAAAAGAATATATTTTTGTATTTTACGTGCATTGATTTAGCATCATGACTCCTAAACAATCTTTAATAAGTTGAGCATTCAGTGCTTTAGTCTAGTCAATGAATTTGGTGGTTTCGTTTAGTTAACAGCACCTAGAAGCAAAGTCACCAAAACCCAATCAATTTTTTAGGCAGCACACTAGTGGCTTGGTTGGCTTCTTCATTGTAATTCAGAATTCCAGTGTTTCTGCACACTGGAAATTTGGTTTTTGAGCGAACTGCACTACTGGAGATAAAAGCATCAGTGCTTACTGATTTTAAATGTGATTAATAAGCTGGACTAATACAAGTTAGTAAAAGTCTACTTTGGTGAGTGCTTGGCCTTAGCTTTAATAAACACAGCATTTGGTGGTTTATGACATTCGGGAGTCTCTTTGTGTGGTGTGCTTAAATTTCCCTTGGGCAATTTTCATTGAGGTTGGGATCAGCTTGATTGGAAAATTTAATGGCTTTTTCCATTTCCATTCCCTTTTGCCAATCTGCTCTTTAAAGCTGCTCTTTCATGATGTGTGAATTTGTCTCCATTTGAAGAACTAACATCAGATACAACTGAGAAAGCAGATTTTAGAAATGAGCTATTAGGCAGAGAAGAGGCACTTTTAAGATGCTTGCAAGTTGCACAGCAACCAGAGGAACATACAGTCATTTGATTTCTCAAATGACTTTGACTTTGACTCAAGGGAAAAACAGTTTTATTCTCCCCTTAGAGCTTTCTATCATATGTGATAAAGAGAAAATGTGTTTATAACATTTTCTCCCTCAAAAAAAAATTAAAAAAAAAAAGAAAGAAAAAGTTGTGCCTCATCTCAGAGAAGCAGCAGCACCTCTGCCCTGTGAGTCACTGCAGAACACATCCAGTAACAGCTCCTGATTGGGATCTTGAGAAAACAGAGCAGTGTAACCTTCTGTTTCTCCCAGGTTTTAAACACAAAGTGCTGACCCTTCTGAAATCAGAGTTAAAACACAGCCAAACACCAATCGATGCTTGGCGGGTTTTCAGTTTCTGTAGAATTGTTTCTCTCATCTGCCCAGAGATGCTGTGGCTGTCCCTGAATCCCTGGCAGTGCCCAAAGCCAGGTTGGATGGGATTTGGAGCACCCTGGGATGGTGGAAGGTGTCCCTGCCCATGGCAGGGGGGTGGGGAGGGATGAGGGTTGAGATTCCTCCCCACCCAAACCATTCTGTGATTCTGTGATTTTATGATCACTGTCCCCAGATATGGAATTTTACAATATTTTCTCGTCATTACAAGCAACAGGTCTTGGCTTTTTCTGGAGACCATCGTCCCCTGAGCTATTGCCCATTTTCAGCTGCCTGCATTTGCTGGTTGATTCCAAATCACACACTCTCCTCGTATTCTTTTCCCAGGCCTTCTGGAGCAGGGTGCCATCAGTTATGTGCCAATGCAGAAGTCATCAGAAGCTTATTGTTGCAATAATATATACAAATCCAGCTTCATAAATGCCAGATAGTTCTCTTGGAGATATTATTTTCAGTGCTGGTTTGGGTCATTCCATATATTTGAAGTACCCAGTCCAAAAATGGTCCGATTCTGATATAAACAGCCTGTTAAGACATATAAAATATATTAACGAAATCTAAAAATATTTACAGAAGTGAATGACTTCATCAGAATGAGCAACTAATTTGTCCTTTTGTTTGACCTTGGTTTAGTCATTTTGAACACTGCAATGACAGCGCTCTGCTTGTTTAGAGCACTCTGAGAACTGTGCTTAAAAGTTGCTTAAAAAACTCCCAATACTGGGCAGTTTTTGTGGTGAAAGAATATTTAAAATATTTGGGTTTGGGCTAAGGATTTTTGAAAAAAAACAGAGTTGTCTTGGTCTTGCAGACATCTCTAGTTAGTTCTGGGTCTGGAAAGCCTTGGAAAAAACCCGTGGGGCTGTCCAGGTGTAATCAGGAACATGAAGTCTTCTGGCAGTGAGCAGAAATCTCGTGGCTTGGTTTGAAATCCCAAAGGCTGCTCGGTATGAGGGCAGCCTGCAGGAGTTGCAACCCGAGCAGATGTGGTGCTGTTGCCTTAGTTTTTAACTTTTATA
>VZRF01003633.1:150190-276047 GCA_013396875.1 Vireo altiloquus | reverse complement strand
GTCCCGGCTCCATCCCGGCGGGTCCCGGCTCCATCCCGCGGCCCCGGGCTGAGCCGCTGCCGTCCCCCCAGGCTCCCGCTGCTCGCCGCCGCTCGCCAGCTCGCCCAGGACATCGCCGAGAAGATCCAGGAGCGGAACCGCTGCCAGCGGAGCGGGGAGAGCTCGGCCAAGGTGCCCCGGCAGAGAGAGGGTTCGGCGGGGTTTGGGGCTGAGCTGTGCCCGACACGGGTGGAGTTTAAATGTGCCGGGGTCAGACGGGCCCGGGAGTGCAGAATTCCCGGGATACGGGGGCAGAGGGAAGCATGAGCTGCGGGAGGGACGGAGCAGGGCCGGGGCTGTGTCGCTGTCGCTGCCGGGACCCGCAGGGGAAGGTTGGGTTCCGTGCCAGGAGCCCAGCGCCAGTGTCTGTCCCTTAAGGTGTCTGTAAAGGCAACGAGAACGGCATTTCAGTGTCCCAAACCTTATTTGGGTTTAGCAGGGGTGAATCCCTGCGTGCAGCAATGCTGGTTTAAGGCAGGAGCTGCGGCAGTGCTGGGCACACCCTGCTGTCTGCTCCAGGCTGTCCCTGCTGGAATGGAGCTGTTCCAGAGACTCGGGGATGCTGTGATGGAGCTGTTCCAGAGGCTCAGGGATGTTGGGATGGAGCTATTCCAGAGGCTCAGGGATGTTGGGATGGAGCTGTTCCAGAGGCTCAGGGATGCTGGGATGCTGGGATGGAGCTGTTCCAGAGGCTCAGGGATGCTGAGATGCTCAGCAGCTGCTCTGTGCCCTCTCTGTGTGAACAGGGAGCAGATGTTCCTCCCCCAGGGCTGGCTCCTGCCTTCTTCAGTGGCTGCAGATCAGAGGGAAAAGGAATTTTGCAGCCCTGTTTTAGCTGCATTTCTAACAAAATGCAAGCCCAGAGTTAAACAGGAATGAGAAGCAGCAGTTGGAGCTTAGCCAGGAATGCTGTGTTCCCCACGTTTTCACACTTCCTGTTTATGGAATAAAGTTCAGGTTTTCAGACTGCTGCTTTCCTTGGGGCTAAAAGCCTCATTTTTCCCTTCAGGAGTACCTACTTCAGGAGCCATTAACTGCTCCCTTGGCTGCGTTCACATGAAAATTGCTGCAAGCCCTTGAGTTGGTCTTTTCTAATAATTGGCATTATTAAAGCCCTGCTGATTGATCTCCCTCCTCTCTGTATCAGGGGTGTAAGGCGATGCCTGATCACTGGATCTGCTGGGCCACTGAGAGCTGCTCAAATCAGATGTAATTTTTGAAATGTTTCCTTGGAAGAAA
Organism: Vireo altiloquus; assembly: GCA_013396875.1. Classification (NCBI taxonomy): domain Eukaryota; kingdom Metazoa; phylum Chordata; class Aves; order Passeriformes; family Vireonidae; genus Vireo; species Vireo altiloquus. Next base: position 274,769 of record VZRF01003633.1, on the reverse strand, counting down.
CGCTGAGGAGAAGTGTGTAGGCTGTGCACAATAATCAGTGCTGCTGAATGGGTGACTCAGTTCAACAGGAGTTGAGAAGAGGTTTCAGTAAGTGGGATTTGGGAGCAGTATTTTCTCCAGCTTTTGGGGTTTTTGGAGGTGCAGATGAAATTGCTGCTTTCAGGATGGTGAAGTATCAGAAATGGTGCAGATACACCTGAACGACAGGAGGCAAATAAAAAGATCTCTGCTCAATCTGTCTGTGTTTATAGAGGGCAAAGTTCTCTGTTGCCGTCAGCGGCACCTGTGAGGAGTCCAAAGCCCCAGTGGAACTCGGGGCTGGGGTTGTTGGGAGCCTTTCTGGGGCTGGAACTCTCCAGGGTTGTGTTTTATGGAAACACTGCAGGGCTCACTGATTTCTTCATAAAATCATTTGTCCCGTGCCCTGTGTTTTCCAGTTTCCTTTAACCCATTAACAGGTGAAGAGGAATATTTGGCAGTGTTTGGTTCTACTCTAAACAAGTTTCCAACAACGAGAGAGGTGTTTTCATAACAGGAATGCCTGTTGAGAAATCCACGGCTGAGCAGTCGCGTGTCCTGCAGGAAAATGTCTTTGTGCAGTATTGGCCTGACAGGGAGAATGTAAACAGCTTTTTATTTTTATAGCATTTTGCCATTAGCATAACAAACTTCTTGTTTGTTGCTGAGCCAAAAATAGAGCATAAAATCTAAAATGGAAAAATAAACTGTGAGGAAAGATTTGAATCCAGCACTTACCATCCGTGAACTCTGTTCTATTAAGCTGATCATAAAACTTCCATTGGTTTCTTTTCCTTCTACTTTTCTTCTTTCTTTATTTTCTGTGAAGGAGGTGAAACCTTTGTTCTGTCACTGCAGTTTCTGGCCAGGTGTCTGCATTTGGTGACTTTTTTGGCCGAGTCACCTTTATGCTCTGTTGCTGTTCTGGGTCAGTCAAACGCAGAATTCTCCACCTGGACCTGAGAACAAATGAAAAGACCTTTAATTACCTGACTGCAGAGCTGGAGGCCACGCAGAGGCTCCAGCATTCCCGAAAGCACTGATCCCCCATCCTGTTTGGATCCGTTGCCCTGGTGCTGTTGCAGTGCTTTGGTCCAGAGGTGGATTTTGGCTGCCTCAGCCTGGGTGCATCTGCTTCCTGCTGTATTCGGTGGTGTTTGAGAGCAAACCTCCCTGAGCCAGAGAGATTTCATCTCCTGAGGCTCTCGTGCTCCATCCCAGGGTGGTGTGGCCGTGCAGGGTCTGGCAGCAGAGAGTTGCTGCAGCCTCTGTGTCTCCAGGAAAGCAGGGGTGAGAGTGGAAGCAGATATTCCTCTCTGTTGCCAGTTCCCCACGGAGCAGCTGGGGTTGGTGCCCATTGTAAGCCACAGCAGGGCTGGGAGCTTGTAAACAAGAGGCACAGCAAGTCTTAATTAGGGCGACTTGCATTGTTAATTGCAGTTACAGTGGTTTTCCTACGTAACTGGAATGAAAAGAAATAACATTTGAGGAGGAAAAGCTCCGAGGGTAATGTGAGTCTGACTTGGGAAGGGGTGGGAGAAAGCAGGAGGGTTCCTGCAAGCCTGGGGTTTGCTTGCAGCGGGGAAGAATGGATGACATTTTTCCTGAGAACAGGCACATCTGGGTCTTGGGCAGGTCAGTGGTGAGAAGGGATTGGGAGTCCTGGGTGCTGCTGAGAAGGGAAATGGAACAATCTGAGTTTCTTTGGGGTCTTAAGTTTCAAGTCTGGAGGAGTTCTGTGCAGGGAATGTGTAGCAACCTTCCCTCTAATCCTGGGAGCTGGGAAAGAAACCTGGTGACAAAATAAGCTGGTGCCTCTATTTGTATTAAACATCAGAGGAAAGAGCTGGAAAATTATCTGGAAAATATTAAAATGTGCTGAAATGTTTTCCCCATATAAAGAAGTGTGTTTATAAAGACTTGAAAGACAGCTTTCCATATTCAACAGTGTTAATGCCTTAGAATTGTGTTTGTGAAACGATGCCATTGTTTTGTAAGCAGCCTGAAGTGACTCCTGGCTCTGAGCAGCGCTGGGGCTGCAGTGGAGCCCTTCACACCTGTGCAGTAAAAGTTAAATAAGTTACCATGTTTAGGATGAAATGTCATGCACAGCAGGGCAGAGCAGGACAGTGACAATCTCTGTGTCCCTCCAGGTCAACGTGGCCATCAGATCCTCGCTGCAGAGTCTCAGGGAGAAGATCGAGGAGCTGCGGGAGCTGCTGCTGCGGGCGGTGGCAGCACACCAGATGTATCTGTGCCAGCAGCACCCCTGCCCCTCTGGGCCCTGGGGCATGGTGCAGGATGTGCTCTCACTCCTCTGCCACACGCTCTGGGTTTTCTCCTCATTCCCTGGGCAGACTTTGCCACCAGGGCTTTCTCTGTGCTGCTGGTTGGTATTTTCACGGCAGCTGCAGTGTGGGAAGGGCTGGGCACCTCTGGGCACCACCTTGCTCTTGTGGGAGCAAGCCTGGCTCTGGTCACCTCTGTGTCACCATCCTTAGCAGGACGGAGTGAGAGGAGCTTAACGAGATGTCTGAGGCACCTCAGAGCTGCCCTGGTGCTGTCTGTGCTGTGCAGGCACTGCTGGTGTGTGAGCAAGGTCACTTGTCCAGCACTAAACTGGCCTGGTGATGTTTTCTCTTGGCCAGGCCTTGCTAAAAGAAAGGAGGAGGCTTTGTTCAGGCTGTGGGAAGGGCTGGGGTATCCTGACTTTGACTTAAGAAACAACAGGGCTGCAGCTTCAGGTTGATACCAAAATGCTGCAAAGTACACCTTGGGAAGAAATCACAGATTTCCTGCCAGGAGTGTTACCCCATGGCTTGTCTTGAGCGTGCTGGGAGAGTCTGGTTAAAGAGTCACAGGTGTGTCCATCTCCCTGAAGGTATCCAGGAGCCATCTGGTTTGTGGGAGGAATGTTTAGTTTCAGCCTAGCACAGCAGAAATCTCTCCTGAGCCCCAGCCCTGATGGCCAGGGCTGGAACTCCCTGCCTGGTGGGTGCCTGAGCAGGCAAATGCTGCTGCTGTGGCAGCAAACACACACAGAGCAGCTCAGCCACTGCTGGATTCACTCAGCAGTACCTGGGGCAGACTCAGAAGTCCTTCAGGATGTCACTGAGGTTAATCTAACAAAGCACAGCCAGGTCCCCTGTGGAAGCCACAGCTCTTGAGAGGCACTGTGTGCATTGTTCCCCTGCTCCCCAGTGCCTGTCGGGGTGCTCTGCTCAGGAATTGCAAGTGGAAACAGATGCTCAAAGGAAAATTCTGGTTTTGCTCTGATCACTTGGCTGGGAGCTGCTCCCCTGGTCTGTGTGAGGAGCCTCTGGTGAAGGGAGATGAGAAATACCCTGCTGATTTTAAAGGCTGTTCTGTTTGGCCCTGCCCTGTTGGTGACAGAGTAATTTGGAGCTCTTTTAAGAAATCTCATCCTTCCCTGAGCTTAACCTGTGCAGTACTGTTACACTGTCAGTGTTAGAGACAACACATAAACAAAAAATGACTTCTGGTGGATTTTGGAGGGGGAAATGCTATTTTTAGTGCTGATTTGGCAGTAAATTCCAATTCTCTCATTGCTTTGGGATGATAACATAAAGGGGATTCTGTGGCCACTGTGCAAAACCTTTTGTTTGAGGTATGTAAAGAGCAGAAACACAGAATAACAGCAGATTTCATTCAAAAAAATGTGACCAATCCTCTTAGGTCTTGGAGCCTTTTTTTTTTTAAGTTAAAATCGTTAATTTTGATGATCAGGAAGTCTGATCATTTAAGAATGTGTGACAGGTACTATTTTATGTAATGAAATGTAAGTTTTCTGGTGTTTTTGAGTTTGATCCTTAACGCAGAGTCCTCAGCACGCAGCTGGAGGGAGACAGGAGGCAGAATTTGGTGGACGAGCTCCTCACACGGCACAAACAGCTCGAGGCATCCTACAGGAATGAAGGCCCGGAGCCAGACATGACCAGGTATGGCCCTGTCCCCTCAAATCCCAGTGGGATCTGTGCTCTGGCTGTGTCTGAGGGAACACCTGGGCTCATTTCCCCTGCAGGTGGCACAGGGAGTTTCATTTTCCTGGAAGTTGTGTGTTTCTGTCGGTGCCAGCCATCCCTGGCAGCTCTCTGTGGGTGGTGGCTGTTGGGCACAGGCTCTGCTGTCGGTGATGCTCAGAGCTCAGCTGATGCAGTTCCTGCATTCCCCTGTGTGTTTGTGTTTGCTGAGGCTCTCCCCAGTTGCTTTCAGTGCTTTTGTTGTTGTCTTTGTTGCCCAGAGCAGCTGTGGCTGCCCCTGATCCCTGGCAGTGCCCAAGGCCAGGCTGGACACTGGGGCTGGGAGCAGCCTGGGGCAGTGGGAGGTGTCCCTGCCATGGCAGGGGTGGGATGAGATGATCTTCAAGGTCCCTTCCCACCCAGCCCATTCTGTCATGTGTGATTAGGATTTTTTTTGGTCATTTTTACCTACGCAGACATCAGGGCAGCACCTGCTGCAGGTGATAAACCTCCAGACTGTGGCTGAAACCAAACAACTGTTCCAGGTTTGGATGCTCCAGAGCTCAGTGCAGATCCTGTTGTTGTGTTGGCTCTTAAATCTGAGTCACCCAAAACACGAGAAACAGCGAGTGGGCAAAATGTCTGTGGGACTGTGATGTGGGACTCTGGTGTGTCTCTGAGCAGTCCCTGAGCTGCTGGGGCCTCTGTGGCCATCCAGGGCAGTGCTGGCAAGGTGCTGCTTCAGGGGTTCAGCCTTGGGCTGCCCCAGCCAGGAGCTGTTGAGGCAAACGGGAGGAAAATACCAAAATTCCCTGATAATTTCAAACCCCATTAGAAACGATCAGGGAATCCAGTATTTTCCAGCAGAAGATAACATCAGAGAGAGTATTTATTTGCTAGTGTTGCAAGGCTGGATGTTTTATAGTTCTCTTTTAACTTCTTTTATTAAAAATGGATAAAACTATGCCAAATATTCTGTCTGGTGAATTCCCACCCCTTCCATGGTCTCCCTTGTGGGTCTGGTTTTCAGGGGTGCAGGCAGAGACAGCTCAGGGGCTGAACCTTGTGCCAGTAAATCCAACTTCCTTCTCTTGCCTGAGCCTGGGCTGTGTGGGGCTGTAGGGAAGGGGCTTGGAGGGATCTTGGGAAGAGCTTGGAAGGGGTTTGGAAGGAGCTTGGAAGGAGTTTGGAAAGAGCTTGGAGGGAGCTTGGAAGGAGTTTGGAAGGAGTTTGGAAGGAGCTTGGAGGGATCTTGGAAGGAGCTTGGAGGGGTCTTGGAAGGAATTTGGAAGGAGCTTGGAGGGATCTTGGCAGGAGCTTGGCTGGGGCTGGTCTCAGGCCTGCAGCCCCCAGGCTCTGGAGGGCTCAGCTGCCATTCCCAGCTCAGGGTCCCTCTGGAATCCTTGCAGAGTCCTGGCCCAGCTTTGGTGTTCCGGAGGTGGCAGAGCCACCCTGGAATGTGCCTGGAGCTGACGCTAGGCTTTTCCTGCATTAGAAAAATCAGCACCTGGAGTTTGATGAAGCTGAGCAGTGACACTTCCCTGGTTTGTGCTGCTTTTCCATATCTAATCCAGCCCTGATGTGACAGCCCACGTTGGCCAGGTCCCGTTCTTGCAGCAGCCCTTCCTTTCATTAACCTTCCTGCACCACTGATCACAAATTTATTGTCCCGGGCCTGGGGCTGGGAGGGTTTCCCTGGAATTAATCTGGTTTACGTCTGGTCACCACTCAGTGAGTTTTACATCCTTTGAAAGCTGCTCTGAAGGCGTTTCTGGGGTGCAGGGCTGTGGTTTAATGCTCTCAGGGCTGATGCCAAGTGACAACTGCGGGCAGGACACTCCTCGGCTTGGGGACAGCATTCCTGCCCCTTCCGGCCCCTCTGGACTTAATTAAGGTGCCACTGGAATTTTCCAGGGAAAGGTTGTGCTGTTTGCATTACTCCCCTCAAGCAGGGCCAGTCAAATTTCCTTTAATTGGGTTCTAATCACAATTTCAGCATCTTCTGCCCCCTTTTCTCCTTGGGGGAGATCTGTGCAGGTTGTTAGAACAGGCCTTTAATGGGGCAGCATTCCCAGGGTTTCACTCCATTCCAAAGGCAGGGGTGGACAAAACAACCAGGGATGTTGACTTCCTGGATGCCACATGTCAGACTTTTAGAGTCTTTAAAAGTTTGTGGAGACAGAGGAATGGGAACGTTCCTGCTCCTGTGTGATCAGGTTGCAGGCTGGAGGAGTCCTTGTCAGTCACCAGAGAATCAATAAATTAATTGGCCTTCCTTGATTTCTCTTGGAATTCCTCAAAAATAGAGACAACCTCTGGTATCCGTGGGACACAAAGCACCTTCAGTAAGAGCTGCCCCAGGTACATTTTAGAAGAGCCCATGTTCTTTTTTCTCTTCAATGTGGGTCACCATTTTTCGTGGTTGAAGGCTTTCCTGTCAGATGATTCCAGCCTTGATCCAGACAGGAATTTTACCTGATGCCAGCCAGGCTTCAATCCATGAGTGCCCCCTTCAATCCAGGAGCCATCAGGTGTCCAATGCTTTTGGGAATCTGGCTGTTTGTGGGGGAAAATGCTCTTTAGGAAATAAGACCAACAGTAGTTGTGTAGGTGCCTCTGGAAGTCATTCCTGGTGTCCTTCCTCCATCCCAGTTCCTGCTGGAGCGCCCTGAGCTGGGATGGGATTGGCCCCAGCTCTGGGAGGTGGGTGGGGAGGGTGGGAGAAGAGGGAATTGTCCATCCAGGAGAACTCCTGGGAGCTGAGTCCCAGGATCACCTGGAGGCGTGGGCTGCCTTTGCCAGGATTTCCATGTGCCTTTGGATTGTCCAACACCCTCCTCAGGCAGCGCTTGCAGCTCCCAGTCCTTGAAGCAGTGGGAGCAGTGAACCCAGCCCCAGGGAAGTGGTGTCGAGAGCAATGTGGAATTTCCTGGAACATGGGAAACAACATTTCTTGTGCTGGTGGGGCTGGGAGTCCTCTGCCAGCTGCAGGGAATGCTGGAGACTTCCCATCAGGAGCAGGAAATCTCCACCTGGGATGCTACCTGGCGGGGATTTGGAAGTGCCTTGTGCTCTTGTGGCCTCTTGAGTTTTCAGAGGGCTAGAGAGAGCTTTCATTTTGTATGTTAAAATTATATTCGTTTGATTTGTTAGCTTGGAGCTTCCTAAAAATACATTGTGAGCACAGTAAGTGAGAGAATGCCCCAGTCCTTCCCCACCCCTGCGGAGAGTGACCTGTGCAGCCAGGCTGGGGTGCCCTGGGTGCTTCAAAGAGCCCCACTGTAGTTAAGGGAATGTTCAAGTTATCATCCACCCAACTGTCATATGACCCAGGTTTTGTTTGAGACTCAGTCTTGCTGATCAGTCTTCTAAAGCCCTAAGCCTCGATGTGTGGCCTTGGCCTAAAGTAAGTGCTGCTTGAGTAATCTAAGTTACTTGGGAGGTGTTATAAGAATTATCAGTGAAACAATAAGATAAGCCCTCTCTTGTTAGGCAGTGACATAGCTCCCTGATTTTAAACCCCATCACCTTTTATACTTGGGCACATTGCTGAGCCTTGTAATTAGTTAAATCTGCTCCCATAATCAAAAGCCATCCCCACACTCCAGTGCTCTGTGACGGCTTCCAAGGCTTGTGTGATTAACTTGGCGGAGGCAGTGGGTGGCTAATTGGATAAGCTTTAATCTTCACACCAGCGAGGCGAGGCAGGGCAGGATCAGAGGAAGGAGGAAGTTCTGCTGCCTTGTGTGGGAAGGTAGTTACCAAACATGTCACAAAGATTACTGTAACGAGCAGACCACTTGTCATGACCCAGCCTGCAAGAATAGGGCACAGCACTGGGGGCAGGGAGAGAGGCAGAGCCCCAAATTATTTCAGATTTGCTTGCCTTGGCTGTTTTTTAACAGGCAGAAATGGTCGTGCTCTTTTTAGCAAGCAGAGAGCTTTATGTTCCCTTTGCTTTAGTTAAACAACTTTGTCAGATGTTGTTACCCTGGATTTTGTGTCCTTCTAATTGAACTGAATTGGGTGAACTGCAGTGATTTTTCCATCTTTGGCAGTGTAATGCTTCTGTCGTGTTCACAAACCTGGTGCCAGTCGTGAGACTGGGAGATAAAAGAGCACATTTAATCCCCCAGAGCAGGGAGGAAAGCTGGGTAATGTGTAAAACTTCATTCCAGGTGTGTGTCAGTTTGTCTGCTCAAGCCTGATTGCCAGCCTTGATAAATACATGGAAATTTAATGGATGTGCAGGATGGGAGTGCAGAAGCATCCCAGCTCCTCTTGGTGTTGTCCTTGGCCATGGCACAGCAGGGCAGCTCTGCCCTGGTGTTCAGCACCGCTGGCTTGGTTAAGGGAGATGCTGAGATTTATAAAAAGTGGGTTTTTTAATTTTTTTTTTTAATTTTTTTTTTTTAAAGAGAGGTTTTAAATTTTGTTTTTATTTTTTTAAAAATTTTTTTAAAAAGAGGTTTTTTTAAAAATTTTTCATTCTGACTTCCCCCGGAGCCGGAGCGCAGTGCCCAGGGCGGTGCCCAGCGGGAGGAGCTGCAGCTCTGCCGTGCGGCGATTTCCCAGCACTGCTGCTCCATGCACGGCCAGGAGATGTCCCCAGCTGCCCGGAATTCCTGCCGCAGCTCCGGCCCGAGCTCGGGGCTCTGCTCGGACAGTGCCGGCAGGGCCCTGACCCCTCCTGGCCCCGCTGCCCTTGTGCACAGTGACCTCCTGCCCCCGGCTTTGGCCACCCAGGCATGGCCAGCGGATGTGGGCACTGGGCAGCAGCAGAGCTTCTCCTGGGGAGCAACTCAATTAAAAACTCAGTTAAAAACACCAAAGCACCTGCAACGTTTAGATTTAGGTCTTGGTGTAATTAAAAACCATTGAGAATTTGAGAGATCCTGAAAACCCTCTCTGTTCTTGTGTTGTTTGTGGAAGTGCTTTGGGAAAGAACAGGGAAAAGGTAAAATGGGAATGAAATACAGAGTTTAGGAAAAGCAAAGCAGAAAGCAAAAGCTCCAAGTTGTGAACATCTGTAGGGGAACCAACCTTGCCATGCCTCCCCCTGAACCTGAGCTGCAGTTCTGGGTGCAGAGGACTCTGTCTGTCAGGAGGTTTGTCTTGTAGGAAAAACCAGTGCAGAGCTGAAAGGCAGAAACCAGAAATCTGGTACTGAGGAAATATTTAAGTGGGATTTAATTTTACTGCTTGGATTTATGTGCCCTGGACATGGAAAACTTGTTTTCTGTGGTCACCAGGGAAGTGTCTGTAACATGAACAATCTCAAGTCATAATTCTTTGAAAAGAAAACCCATTATTTAATTACTCTCTCATTTAAAAGTGTGTGTTCCTGGCTTCTTGTTCAGGTTGATGCCAGACTAGGAAGTGCAGGGGGGGAACAGTGTCCATCTCCAGTTTTTGAAATTCAGGAATGTTCCTGGTTAGGTTTGGTCAGGATTGCAGGGAATTAAAAGTCTCTTCTGATTTTCATCTCTGTTAACAAGTGGATCCTTTTACTGTTTGAGCCTGTAGCAGTATTTTTCTAAGTTGGTGTTTTAATCATGTAGCAAATACAGGAATAATGTGCATTCCCAGGGATGTTGTATGTTCTGCACACAAACAACGTTTTAAATGGATATATTATACAATCTGTGGGATATATTTCACTCTGTGGCTTAATTGTTCCCCGTCAAATGAATTCTCTCTTTCCTCACACTGCCAGCCTGTGAGATGTATTTGTTTTTGGGGATTGCTCCTGGCTGCTTTCTGCTGGGCTTGCACAGAGCCCTGTGGAGTGCTCAGCCCATGTGCTGCTGTCTGCTGGGGGCTTGGGGTTGGAAATCACTCACTGAAGCTGTTTTCAGATCCAGCCTCATGGCAGGAGGGGCCAAACGAGGCATCACCAACCCCTGGCTCTTGGAGGAATCGGAGGAGACCAGAGGACTTGGCTTTGATGAGCTCAGGCAGCAGCAGAGAAGAATCATCGAAGGTACAGGAGCCTTTCTGGTTGTTTTGAGCATTGCTGGGACCTGAGAGGAGCCTTTGTTCGAGCATCATTTCACCAACCTGTGCTGCAGTTTTATTATTTCCACGTGTCAAACACAACAGCTCCGGGCAGCTGCTGTCTGTATTTGGCAGGAGCAGCACTGTGCTTGTGATGTTCTTAACTGGATGCATCTTCTTAAATTAAATTTTAAAAGTCCTGATTTTGCCCATATTCATGGTTTTGGTGTGCAGTGTGATCCCATAACTGCACTGGGGTGTTGCTGGGTGCATTAAATGTCTTGCTGAATTGGAACGAGGTAAGAATTAACTCTTTCAAAAAGGGTCTTTAGATTTTGGCCCTCAGCACCCATAAGGAATCTCTGACTTGGGAAGTGTTGGGAAACCTCAGCCTCAGGTGGTTAATGAGGTCATTCCCAGGCAGTTCAAGTACTGGAAGTGATGGAATGAAATCAGTCTCCAGGTAAGACCTGCTTTACTCTGCATGGGAACAACTTGTGTGCAGCTCAGGAGAGTGCCTGGCTCTGTCTGGATGGTCCAGGAGGAACCTCAACTGCGTTTTCAGTTACATTTTAGGTGATTAAATTGAGGCTGAGGTGCTGGAGGGCCATTGAGGAGAGGAGGATCCTGGCCACTCCATGTGGGCAGCATCACTGCAGTGCCCTGGGCACTGATCCTGCTGCAGCTCCTCCTGTGCTGCTCCCTGGCAGCTCTGGGCAGAGAGAGCTGCACGTGCTGGCTGTGCCTGCAGGGCACAGGGGATGTGTTTCTTCCCACCCTGCAGAGCTCCAGGAGCACATCACACTTTCACTGCCCCCATCCCCTCTCCCTCAGCTCTCCCCCATGCTCTGTACCCCATTGCAGCATTAAAAATCTCTTTGAATTCTTTGCTGTTTGCATCACCTGTTTTCTTTTATTCATGTTGAAAGTTGCTCGGAAAATTTAAAAAGGGTAATCAGGAGCTTGCTGTGTGTGCCAGAAAATCCCCTGCATTTATGATTGAGTAACAGCTGAATGTTAAATTCTTGGATATTTTTTTTCTTTGGATCCTCAGGAAAATGTCCCAACCAGTGCAGAGAAATTATTTACCCATCATTCACATGATTTCAAGAGTACTGTTGCCATAAGGATTAATTTTCATCTTGTGTTCATGTGTTTTTCTTAATGCATTTTAGCCCTTTAAGCACAGAGTAGATTTTTTTTGCTTCACTTCTACCTTATTTTATGTAGCCTGGCATAACAGCAACTTTTAAAAGTAATTTAATATATTTTCCTGGTGCAGAACAAGACGCTGGACTCGATGCTCTTTCTTCAATCATATCCCGGCAAAAACAAATGGGGCAGGAAATTGGGAATGAGCTGGATGAGCAGAACGGTAAGGACAAGATTTTGCCTCACTTTTATGTAAGACTGGGATTTGTTTTTTTCTCTCCTCACACTGCTGCTCTTCCTGCCCACAGAGCAAGCAGCCAACACTAAAGGTTTATGTTCAAGCACTGCAGATTCTGCCCATTCATCACCTGATTTTATTGTGCCTCACTCCATTCCCTGTGGGCTCTACACTGCCTAACACTTGGGGTGTTTCCCCAGAGAGATTGGTGATTACTGGTCCAAGCACAAAACTGATTTTGTACCTGATCTTCTGCATTTTTCTCTTTTATGACAGTTTTTGTGTGTTGCAGGGCTTCACTTGAGCATTCTTATTCTGTGTCTTTCCTGGTGAACTGGATGGAAAAGTCTTGAGCTGGAGATTAAAGGGGAAGAGTTGCACTGTTTGCTCCAAATGCTTGGGTTTGGGAGGGTTCATGGCAGTGGATGTAGATCAAATTAAGTGCAGTATTGAACCAGGAGAGCTCCTATTTCCTGTCAGAGGAGCTTGTGTCCAAGGGCTGGAATTGGGGGAGTTGCTCTCCTGATAAATCTGCATTGTTGCTCACTGAATTGTGCACGAGAGCTGTCCCTGGGAGAGCAGATCCTGCACTGCTCCTCCTGCCTTCCCATCCCTTCCATCCTGGTACCAGGTCAGTGAGAGCTCTGCCAGCTTCCCCCTCTCACAGGGGCTGCACCTCTGTGCTTTATCCTTGGCTTTGAGCAGATCCTGCACTGCTCCTCCTGCCTTTCCTCTTCCTTCCATCCTGGTGCCAGGTCAGTGAGAGCTCTGCCAGCTTCCCCCTCTCACACAGGCTGCATCCCTGTGCTTTATCCTTGGCTTTGAGCAGATCCTGCACTGCTCCTCCTGTCCTTCCCCCTTCCTTCCATCCTGGTACCAGGTCAGTGAGAGCTCTGCCAGCTTCCCCCTCTCACAGGGGCTGCACCTCTGTGCTTTATCCTTGGCTTGTGCTTCCCACTGAGGAGGGCAGTGTCCTTTTCCTGGCTAATAAATGATAACCCTGAAATCTGCTCCTTCCTGGGATGATATTTTCCCTTTGTATCTCCCTGTGAGTCTGCTCAGAGTGAGAGGTTCCCAAATTCACAGTCAGTGCCACGAGGTGCTGCATGGGAGCTCTGTTCTGGAGCAGAGTGAAGCAAGAGGATGATTTCCCCTGTTTGCCACGACTAAATCCAGGAGGGATAGGAAATGCCTGGAATATGTCTTTGTTTATTAATCTTAAGGTTGTTAAGGAACAGTTTGTGCAGCTGGGAGAGACTCTGCTCAGTGCTCTTGTCATGTTTTGATCCTCTGCCTCATGTGAGGAGAGACATTTTCAATTAGAGGTCTCATCTCATAGGATTCTTTATTAATCGTTGCTTAAAAAGTCATATTAATGGGGTTTTTTTTTTTTGCTCTAAATAGGAAACAGTTGGGGAGCATGAGCATGTTTATGGATTCTCTGTGAAACTTTGGTTTCTCCTCAGGAAAACACACGATCTGTGTCGCAGTTCTCTGTTGGGGGTTGGGGATGGTTCCCCAAATCCTTATGTTTTTGGGACCCTGAAGGTTCTGTGTTTTGTGCCATTGCATCTTTGCCAGACTTTTTCTAGCAATGAGGCCTCGAAACATCTGTGAAATGGAATGTATTTAACCCTCCTTTTTACAAATAATGCAAATAATGCTGGTGTTGTTTGTCTTACAGACAAAGCCTTGAGCAAAATTCCTATGTTTTCATGGGAGCTCCTCCTTGAGCTACAGACAACTCTTTCTCAAAAGAGGGAAACTTTCCCAAGTGCTTGGAGCAGGACATGGTGAGGATTGTCTGTGCTGATCCTGGGGAAGCTGCTCAGAGCCTGAGCCCTGCTCCACAGCCTCGAGCAGCAGACCTGCCAGCCGTGTAGGAAGTGTCATCAGGAGATGTTTAAGCTGTCCAAGAGAGTTGGGAAATAGCCTGACTTTACAGATGTGGGGGCAGATCACTCAGCACTTGGCTTGGTCCCTGCCAGGCAAGTGGAACTCCCATGTTTCCGCTGACTTTATGCAATCCTTTTTTTGGGTTTTTTTGGCGGATATGGGGGGATAAGGTCAGATATTTTGTTGCCACTGGCACCCTGGAAAAGCTGAACTCCTGAGCAGCATTTTCCAGGGGCTGTTTTCCCTGTGCACCTCTGACTTCATGCCCTGTGCTTAACCATGAGCAGACTTTGCTCAGGCGCTGTGCCAAGCTCGTGTCACTGCTGCACGCTCAGGTTGATGAGGATAACTGCCCTGCAATTTCCCCTTCCCTGGAATCCCTTTCCTTCCTAGTGCTGAGTGATAATGGCATCGTCTGTGCTGTGGGGAGGCAGGGGAAGTTCATCTTCCTTAAGTGCTGCTTCAACATTTCTTTTTTTCTCGAGTCAGATTTTCCATCAGACCTCCCCTTTCTGTGGGAAGCTTCACTTCCACTTCCCTGACCTGCTGGGGATGTTCCCACCTTCTGCAGCTCAGGAGGTGCCTGCAGCTTGTCCTGGTGTTAAAATAAAATGTGGCTTAATTCAGAAGCAGCTGATAATGTGCATTAACGAATCAGGCTTTAGGGAGTTGGGTACTGATTTTCCAGACTTGTTCTTCGGGTCTGCTTTTTCCATTCCGAGGCATTTCCAGCTCTCTGGAGGTGTTTGCACTTCCCAGCTCTCCGAGGTGGCCAGAGGCTTTTCCCCCGAGTGCCAGTGGGTGTAGCTGTGTGTCTGCAGATGCACCAGGGCCCAGGGATTAATTATGCAAAGTTTACTCCTCGCCCAGAGCTGGTACATGTGAATCCTTTGTGTTTGTTAAATGACTGCAAAATGATTAAACTTTGCCTTTGGGAGGGAGGTGCCCGGGCTGGGCTGAGGGACAGGAGGAGGAGAAGTGCTGGAGCTTTGTCCCAGGGCATTGCTGGGGCTGGGTGGGAGCTGTGCCCATGGAAGGGACAGGAGGTGGCACCAGGTGACACCAGCCTGGCCTCCCTCCGTGTTCTCCCATTGATGCCTTAAATGGCTCCCTAGGAACAGAGAGCAGGCAGGAATAAAGGAATAAAGGAGGGATTGATTGGAAAGGCCTTCAGAGGTCACACTCTGGCCTCCAGAGGCTCCTGCCTCAGTGCATCCCAAAATGGACAATGACAGCTCCCGAGTTCTTCCCACTTTGATATCAGCATCAATTGCCCAAGCAGAAGGCAGGCAAGGATGGAATTTGCCCAAGCTTGCCCCCCTCTCCCCAAGATGAAGGTTTGCAGTTGTTGGGCCCAGGAGGGTCTGGGTGTCCTTGGAGAGCGAGCTGGAGAGGCTTTGTTATGTCAGTGTGAGCATGAGAGAACAGCACTGAACGAGCTCCAGGGAGCTGCAGAGTCACACTGGGCAGGGCAGGGCTGGGAACAGAGAAAAGTTAAACCCTAAGGCATCACCACTCATCTCTCCAAGAATCCTCAGGAGCCAGCAGGGGCTGCTCAGGTGGGATCCCTCCAGCCTGCCTGGCACAGAATATCCTGGAAAAGCCCAATCCCCCCAGGAATGGCTCGGATGGAGGTGGCTGCTGCATGGCCAAGTCCCATCTTTGGCTTTCGTCGTGCAGCATCCAAGTTTTAATGGGAGTCTCACATGGTTCTTCACTCAGGTTTTCACTGTAGCCCTGTCCTGTGGATTTTGTGGCTCTGCTTAGAGCTGCTGGGCCTTTGCAAACCTCCTGAGAGGAGCATTTTGCGCTGAGGAGCAAAATGGAAGCAGGGTACCAGGAGACATTGTTTTTTTCCAGCCTCAGGAGTCTGCTAGCAGTGGGGATTAGCAAAAGAATTTTCCCATCATTAGCTCCAAATTTGGCCCCAGAAAACTTTCTGTAATCCTTTCATCTGTTCCATAAAAAAAAAAAAGAGAAAGAAAATAGTGTAAATGGCCTCTGGCCCTGGTGATGAGGCAATCTAATCTAGTGCAATAATTGTGGAAGAATGCTTTCAGAAATTGTGAATGCTGTTTGTTTTACCCTTATAGAGACGTTGTTTTCTCATTGTGACATGCTTGCATGAGAATGGAGTACTCTGGGATGGATGGTAAATATTGGGAGCTTGCAAAACTTGCCCTGCTTGGCATTTTTACCCTGTCAGTGTCCATTGGCTTTGCTCCACTGAGGATGGATTCTTTTGCTTCCGGCTCCTCTAAAGTTTATAGCAGAGCTTAAATAAGTTCATAAGCAGATAAGCTGCAAAATCAGACACTGTTTTTGTCCTTTTCCCGGTTAGGAGAATGCTGTACCCAGTCAGGATGCTCTTAACCAGAATGGATCATTTCAAGTAAACTCTCTCTCAAAATAATCCTTTAATTACATGGTTATGTAACATTTTGAATTTCTTGTCAAAATCAAGTTTCTAAAACCAACCAGAAATTGTAGCATTATGTTTTTGTTTACAATGGCTTTGCACCTCAAGGTTACAGTGTCACCTCTGGTCACAGTGGGTGGCACAGAATCCTCCGGGGGGGCTCAGCTCAGCCTGGCGTGTGAGATTTTTGTTACCCTGACATTGTGCCATCGAAATGCTCAGGGCTGCTGCCCTGCTCTGGCTGCTGCTCTGTACACACCTAGAGAATTGTCCTGGCGGCATCAGTAAAGGGAGTGAGAATATCCCTGGTGATGCAGAGGTTTGGGAAGCAGCAGCAGGAAGGTGATTCCCCTCTCCTGGTGCAGCCAGCCCAGTCAGGATATGGACTGTGAAGCTCTTCCTAAAGATGATTTACGTGGCTGTTGCACAGTCCAAAAGTCGTTTCACATTTCTGTTTATTAGGAGCATTTTTGCTGTAATACAAACTAATTAGCACTGAGCATGGGCTGTGCTTGAGTTGTGAGCCTCAGACCAATGGGGCTGTGGGTGCATTGCATCATTGTTAGGATTAGTTTGTAAATCACAAATGATTAAAGATTAAATTTTTAGAAATGTTCATCATCCTGTCTAAACAATATCTGTTTCCATCCTATGGAGTTACAGCCCTGCTGCAGCCCCCTGGGAGGTGGCTCCAGTCCTGCTTGGTGGGCTCTGGAGGTGTTCAGCATTCCCTGGGAAAGGCTGGGCACCAGCAGGTCCAGCTTGGCTAGGAACCTCCGTGGAGAAGCATATGTTTCTAATACTCAGATTTAAAATAACCATCCCTAGCCCGAGTGACCTCAGACCGTGCAGATAGATTTTAATTTTGCTTCCCGAGCTTATTGTATGGAATAGAAACAACTTCAGTGTCACTGGGGCACCGCTCTGGCTTTATTGCACATTGTTTAAGTGGATTTAACCCTTCCTGGGGGAAAAATTAACTTGGCTTTTTGTCTTGAGTGGTCTAAATAGTGCAGTACTTAGGCTGGATATGAGCACTGAGAAGCTGGGAAATGGCAAAGCTGAGGTTCCACGCACTTCTTGCGTGTATTTCTAGTCCTAAAACACTGTTTTCTGCCTCATTTTGTGTGTAGGACTCGATCTGCATATGTGGTGACAAAAGCCATTTGTAAGGTCCCTGCCTCGTTCCTTGCAGGTGTGGGAAAACGTTTAGCGAGTGAGGCGAGCCTTGTGAGAGGAGTTTGTGGCAGCAGCAGCAGATAAATGTTGCCTTGGAGCATAAAACCATCTGTGCTGCTGCCCAGGAGCTCGGTGTGAGGGTGGTTCACCCATCCCAGCTGAGCTTTTCCAGGAGTGATTCCCTGTGTGTGCCTTGGCATGCCAGGCTTTGCCCAGGGCTGAGCGCTGGCCCTTGGCAGGAGCTGGTGCAGGCTGAGCTCTGGATGCAGTAAATCACGGAATGGCTGGGCTTGGAAGGGACCTCTGAGGATCATCCATCCCCCAGGAGGATGGGGAATGCAGATTTCCTTGTGAAAGGCCTTTAACATCGCCGAGTCCAGCTGTAAACCTGACACTGCCAAGTCCACCACGAAAGCATGTCCCCGAAATACATCAAAATATATTAAATATTGCTTGGAAAGGTAGATACGCTTTGGTTTGCAGGTGGTTTTAAAAAAGAGAGAGGTTCAAACTCTCTTTTACGGAACATCCAAAATACACCTTAACGATTAGTTTTCCTCTTTTCCATCTGAGTTGGAATAATAGTGTTTCATCTCCCAGGGAAGCTGTCAAAATCAAAATACACTCAGACCTGCTGTCAGGAGGGCCATCGTGGGAAAGTCTGGGAGGGAGTTTTAACTCTTCAGAGCAGAGTTGGAGTCGTGTGCAGTCCATGAGGAACACAGCCTTGTGCTGGGTGATGAGGATAAAACAGATTATTTGGTATCTATCTAGGAAGTAACCCTGCCTGTGCTGCCTGCTGGGTGATGGAAATCAAGGTTACACTGAGTTTGAGCTGCTTTGAGAAAGGTGTCTACACAAAATAGTATTTACAGTGCTTCCTAAGCTTTGAAGCACAAGACTTTGCTGCTTCGGTGTTTCCAGTGTTTATTTATCTGTGAAATTTCCTGGTATTTTTAAAAGGAACGTGGAAAAAGCAGGGAAGGCACTGCAGAATGGATCTGTCTCCAAGCCTGGGTCAGCAGCCAGATGGGAACCTGCACAGGGAGCTCTGGAGCTCAGGCTCAGGGTAATTTCAGCAGTGTTGGATGATTGGAGCAGCATGAGGGAGGTGTGAGGTGTCCTGCCCGTGGCCTCACCGAGGGCTGCTGACAGCACAGGGAAGAACAAGCAGCAATCATCCCTGTGCTGCCTGTCAGGCTCTGCTGGGATGGATTTCCATCCCTGTGATCCTGTGGGGCTCTGCTGGGATGAGTTTCCACCCCTGTGCTGCCTGTCAGGCTCTGCTGGGATGGGTTTCCACCCCTGTGATCCTGTCAGGCTCTCCTGGGATGGGTTTCCATCCCTGTGATCCTGTCAGGCTCTCCTGGGATGGGTTTCCATCCCTGTGATCCTGTCAGGCTCTGCTGGGATGGGTTTCCATCCCTGTGATCCTGTCAGGCTCTGCTGGGATGGGTTTCCATCCCTGTGATCCTGTCAGGCTCTGCTGGGATGGGTTTCCACCCCTGTGATCCTGTCAGGCTCTGCTGGGATGGGTTTCCACCCCTGTGATCCTGTCAGGCTCTCCTGGGATGGATTTCCATCCCTGTGCTGCCTGTCGGGCACTGCTGGGATGAGTTTCCACCCCTGTGATCCTGTCAGGCTCTGCTGGGATGAGTTTCCACCCCTGTGATCCTGTCAGGCTCTGCTGGGATGAGTTTCCAGCAGTCAGACTGGGACAGCAGGACAAACTCCTTGTCAGCACTGGGGAGACAACAGCTCTGTCCTTGTAAGAGTCAAATGAATTTGGATTTTTTTTCCCTGTGGAAGAGCCTTATGAATTAGGTGTCAGTTGAACTTCAGGACAGCTTTGGTGCTGTTGGATGAGACATCCTTGTTAGTTTGTGGCAGCATGGGCACAAATGATTTCCCTTCCCTGGGTGTGTCAGGGATTGCATAAATGTTCTTGAGGAGTGGCTGTTGGTGGTTGGGATTAAGCAGGGTTTGAGCTGAGCTGCCTGGGTCAGTCTGGAGATGGACAGGGCACAGAGCCTGGTGTGGAGCACTGAGCTGGGACCCCAGGGATGCCATTTAAGGCATCATCAGATATTTTGGCTGAAACTTTATTTTATTTTTGAAAACTCATCTGGAAGCAGGCTCCAAGCTGGGAATCTCGAGCCTGAGCTGGTAGAGCTTTTTCATCATTTTAAGCGACTGCAAGCAGGATTTCCATGGGAAGCAGCAAACAGCCCTGCCATGGTCAGGCTCCCGAGCCCGTGGGTGGGTTTGGGTGCTGTGTGTGTGACCCTGGAGGTGCTGCTGCTGCCCTGGGTGGTGTGTGTGTGACCCTGGAGGTGCTGCTGCTGCCCTGGGTGGTGTGTGTGACCCTGGAGGTGCTGCTGCTGCCCTGGGTGCTGTGTGTGACCCTGGAGGTGCTGCTGCTGCCCTGGGTGCTGTGTGTGACCCTGGAGGTGCTGCTGCTGCCCTGGGTGCTGTGTGTGACCCTGGAGGTGCTGCTGCTGCCCTGGGTGCTGTGTGTGACCCTGGANTGGTGTGTGTGGCCCTGGGGGTGCTGCTGTGGCCCTGGGTGCTGTGTGTGTGACCCTGGAGGTGCTGCTGCTGCCCTGGGTGGTGTGTGTGCAGCACTCCCAGCCCTGCTGAAGCACCTGGAGGGGGATCAAAGCGCCGCTGCTGCCCAGGGCTGCTCGCACACACAATGAGCCTGCCTGGCCCCTTGGCACGGGCAGCCTTTTTCCTTGAATAGTTCAAGCCGTAAAATAACTGTTCAACATTTGTCTTCTCAATTATGTGGATTTTTCCACAGTTAGTCAATCCCTACCTCACCCACCCCGCGCTGGGGAGGGGGGAGCTGTCTCCCTCCATCTGTCTGCGCGGGGACCAGAACTGCTGCAGAAATGAGTTCCCGACTTTTTTCAGCCTTTCAGGATTTTTTTGATAAGAATTATGATCTTAAACATCTTCTTTGTTAAGCCTTGTCTTTAGTTTCCTAATGGAGAGCTCTGGTAGAAGCCTCAGCTTTTAGCACATGAGAGTTTCCCATCTGCTCCTTCAGGCGTTTGATTTAAACTGTTTAAAAAGAAAACAAAACCTAACTGTAATTGTAGATATTTCAAAACGCTGATGATTTTTTTCCATGTTAATTTAGCTTTTCTTCCGTTTGAGAAAATCTCGAATTGAGACCATGGAGAGGGGATTTATTTTCCCAGCCTGCTTTCCTGCTTTCTTAGGATGTCTGTCATGTGTCATAAAGGAGCAGGAAGGGACAAACCCAGTCTGTTCTCCTTTACAGCCCCTTTTTTGGTAGATCCCTACCTGTCTGGGAGCAGCTGGAATTCTGCATCCTGACCTTACAGTGGAAAGGGAAGGCAGGGGATAAATTGCCCTGTGCACAGCAGCCTTTGCTAGAAGATCTAGGGAAATGCTGTGTGAGTTTCTGTGTAATTTTATTTATTTTACCCTTGTAGATGCACCAAGGTGTTCTTACCTTACTCATTCTCCTCTGGTTTTTGGCTGAATCAGGGGAGGTGTTAAGGTTTGAGAGAGGATCCCAAATGCTTTCCCTGTGCCCTGAGCAGGACACTGAGCTGCCTCAGCGTTTTCACATGATGACATTTCCCTGTCTCTGGGCAATGTTTTATTCTCGCATCCTTAAGCACCACTTAGGCTAAAAATAACGTTTTATTTTTAAATATTTGCTATTTGTGGCAGCGAAGTACAGCTTGAGGGTTTCTACTTCAGTGTATACGTTGAAGACTCTGACTTCAGTGCTTCCTCTGTGCCTTCCCCTTCTCGGAGGGGTTTTTTGAGGTTTTAAGAGGGGAAGGAGGAGGTGGCTGCCCGGTCCCACATCCCTGGAGAAGCTGCTTGCCCAGGCATTGCTGGAGAGGAGGCAATATCCAGGCTTTGAAGGGAGTCATGCTTGGTGGGAAGCAGATGCTCCTGCGTCACGGTGATTTCGGTCAGGGCCGGTGGGCACTTAATGGGCTTTTAATAGATTTCCCAGAAAACCTGTAGGGCTGGAAGCTGCACGCTTACAACGCAGGAGAGGATAAGAAAACCACGTTTCTGGGCACGTTGTGCTCGTGAGGTATTGCTGGAATCTGAGGAGTGCTTTGAACTGGGCTTACTCAGCCCGGGCTGGCTGCTCAGGGCTCTCCAGCACATCCTCCTGGTTTTCCCATTACCTCCGAGTGCGTGTCCAGCTCGGCTCCCCTCTCTTCTCCCACCTCTCCTGTTCTCCTGGACACTGAGCACCATGTATTGCTTCTCTGACTCTTGTGACCAGTGCTCTGGAGAGGATGGTGTGGAATTGTTCCATGTGGGGCTGGTGTCCAGCACCACTCAACAATTCCAATTTGTGCTGCCGAGAAGTTGGGCTTGGGCTGAGGCAGCAGAACAGTTCATAGGTGCAGCCCCGGGGGTGGATCTGTGGTGTCATTGTAGAGTGTTCAGTTTAAAGGAAGTTGAAGTGCCAGGTTGTGCCCACAGTGTTTGTGGGAGCTGATTTTTCACAGAGGGGTTTTTTGGCCTGTCCTGTGTCAGATCTTTCTGTTTAATGCCAGGATCATGGCAGCTTGGTGCAGGCAGAGGGAAAACTGGGAGCAGTCGCTTCCTCAGAGCTGCATTTCAGTCAGAAATGTAATTAATGTGACATAAACATTGTGACATAATGGCATTCGTTTTAAAGTGGTGAGGCTGGTATCCTGGAGCATCCTGATATCACTTAAAAACTGATAAAATCATTATGCTATAACTATTATTATAAATGAAAGTAACTTCCTTGTAAGCTTGCATGTAACCTTTTTGTTTGAATTACTGATGTATTAAACGTGTTCCATCCCTCTGCATCACGAACCAGCTGAGTTGATGTGGGTATTACTATTTATGCCATGTATTGTGAAAAATTCTCTGCCTTGCTGCCTGACTCCAGTCCTTTCCTGTGATCCCAGCGAGCTCTGGGATGTACTTGTTGTTCCCAGTGCTGTTTCCAGACATCAATAACTGGAATAATCCTCCAGCACAACAGTAGTGCAAGTCTTGGATGTGGAAGCAGACAAAATTCCACTTCACTTCTCCCAACAGTTTTACAAGAAACCCTTCAGCATGAAGGGAATAAATCACACAAGGTACATAAGGTCCCATAACATGAAGTGTCTGGCATCAGAGTGCAGGGGCACAATCAAATCTGGCTTTTGGCTGTGTGGATCACATCGTGCTGAGACAGCTCCAGGGGTGTTTGATCCCAGCATTTTGTTGGAAATTCTCTTACAGGACCAAGTTTGCTGAAAAATGCTGGTTTGGGGCCAGTCTTTAGTCTGAAACATCTGGGCCTGACAGCCTTTTTCCAGGCAATACCTTTGTGATAAAAAGTGATGGATTTGGCTCTGAGATAGCGAGGCCACAGTTCCCAGTTTGGAGTGAGATTCCCTGGGCTAGGCTGGGAACCAGAGACCCCAGGGTTCCCAGTTTGGGTGGGATTCCCTGGACTGGGAACCAGAGACCCCAGGGTTCCCAGTTTGGGTGGGATTCCCTGGGCTGGGAACCAGAGACCCCAGGGTTCCCAGTTTGGGTAGGATTCCCTGGACTGGGAACCAGAGACGCCAGGGTTCCCCAGGGCTGCTCAGCCAAACCTGCTCCTCCAGGTGTGAGCACAAATGCTGAAGGCAATATTGGTTTCCAGTCCCGCCAGGATTTCAGAAGGTTGGCTTTGGTCTGGTTTGGGCAAACCCTGCATAAAAATAAGAAAATATTTGGTATAAAGTGCCCAAATGCTTGCTCTGTGTTGCCCTGAGCTTTGTGTTTGCAGTGCTGGGTTGGAACAAGGGAGCAGCACCACGGCACAGCCCAGTCCCAGTGACAGAGCCCCAGAGCTGTGTCACACTGGGGTTGTGGTGCCCTGAGCAGCACTGGGAAGAGGGATCAGGATCCAGCTCCTCCTTCTTTGCAGGCAAAGAAGAACTTTTGGGGGTGCAGGGAAGATTTTTGGTTCTTCTTGGTTGGTTGCCGTGGGCTTTGTTGTGTTTGTCACTTCGTGTGAGGGAATTGTGGTGGGAAACAGTGATTTGGGCAAGAAACTTAGAAATTATTTATTTCACTGTGTTGAAACTCTTTTAAATTATTTTTATATTGCAGAGATGTGTTATCTGTGCTGTAGCATAGACAGGTAGTGGTGGAGGGGACTGATGTGGGAGCATCCTTGGCTTGAGGGAAAATCCCTCAGGACTTGGCTGAGCTCGGAAATCTCCCAGGGGATGCTCCAGCAGAGACCTGTTCGTTTGTCTGCTTCATTTCCTCCAGAAGATATTTCCCTGAGCAAGCTGTGCAGGGGTGAGCAGGAGCTTTCCTTGTTCCTGGCTTTGGAGGCTGTGTGGAGCAGGGAGAGGGCAAGCAGGAGGTGCCCATTGTTCAGAGCGGGACAGGGAGGGACTGGGAGGGCATCCCTTCATTTTGGTGTTCTTGCCTCTCAAACTCCTGCATCCCCCCAGGATCTGATGGTAATAACTCTGTCACCTGCCCTCATCCTGTGGAATATCAGCGTTTCCCACATCCCTGTGTTGCCCTGTTGCTGTGCAGCAGGGTGTGGGTATCACATTGCTGCCCTTGGGTTCTCAGCCAGTGTTTGCAGATAACA
Organism: Vireo altiloquus; assembly: GCA_013396875.1. Classification (NCBI taxonomy): domain Eukaryota; kingdom Metazoa; phylum Chordata; class Aves; order Passeriformes; family Vireonidae; genus Vireo; species Vireo altiloquus. Next base: position 251,259 of record VZRF01003633.1, on the reverse strand, counting down.
TGGGGTCTGGCCAAGGAAAATTAGCAGTGTGAATTGAACTCTGAAGTGGCCTTTCCGAAACGTGATATTTGAAATGAATAGAAAATCAGATAAGCTGGGAGGAAAGCTTCCTTCTGCTCGAGCTTAGGACATGGGCTGCTGTGTAGGTGCTCAGTATAAAAAGGTATTTTCACTTGGGAATTATTGTTAGGACCAAACTGTGTCCAGAGCACCAGCCTGGGGATAGAGAAGATTCCAGCATGGCACACATTCATGTGCTAATTATCAGAGTTGTGAGTTTTGGGGCTGGATGATGCATTTTGTGGTGCTGGTGTGGCATCTGTGTGGCAGCCAGGGTCAGTGCTGGCTTTTCCAGCTGTTCCATGTCACTGAGCACAGGTAATTGTAGTGCTCAGGCTCGTATTGGAGCCTGTTGAGCTGCAGTGTGGTTCTTTCCACTGGCTAAGCTGTTGTGACTTCACTTGTGATGGAAAAACCCAGTTTGATGCTTTCTTACAATAGGAACTGCAATGGTTTTGCTCATGGCTCATGTGGGTGGTGTGTTTTCAATGAAAGGAAAATGACTTTCATAGCTGGAGACCACAGGACTTTGGTGAGGGAAGGGCTGAGGGTTTGAGTGTGAAATCAGTGCATGCTTCCCTTCTGTTCAGGGCCAGCCTTCACCCTCAGTGCTTGGTGTTTGCTGCTGAGCCTCCCTGAGCACTTGGAGCAGGTTTTATCTCTGGGGCAGGTGCTGGGGGAAGGAGAGCAGGGATTTAACCCAGCTCTGACCTGTGTCCCTGTGCAGGACACAGCACCCCTGAGCCGTGCAGGGACAGGTTGGAGAGGTTTCTGTTTCACCTCCTGGCATGAGGGAACTCTCTGAAATGGAAATAACCCCCAAATCTGCCCTATGCTTCCTACCCGGCTCTGTGTCCAACTGGAATTCGTGTGGGAAGGGAATGGCAGGAGGTTTTATTGAGTGGGAGGAGGCTGCATCCCTCAGAAGCAAACGTTAATCAAAAATACAACAATCACAGCTGATTTAAAAGAAATCTTAGAGCTTTGTTGCAAGCATAAGGCAGATTTCTCACTCCTTTCTGTTGAGTATTCACAGTGCAAGTGTGATGCAAAGTACCCTGAACAGCTGTGTCTCTACATGGTTTTATTCTCAAGGTAAAAATTGTTCCTCAGTCCCTGCTGAAAGGGAAACTTTCAGATTTCTGTGAAAGATGGAGAAAAAACCCATTGATACAGGGGCTGGGGAACCTTTGAAGCAGAGCGTGTGCCAGGCTTGCTCTGCTTCAGGCTTTCAACGTGTGCAGGATACCAAGCCAAATTAATGTAATTTCTGATTCGTGTGGAGTTTTTCCCTGATCCATATTTATTAGAGCTGGTTATATTTATTTTTTTATCCCAATCTGTATGTATTTGATGTGCAGCTGAGTTGAAGGAGGAGTAACATTCCTGTCTGCAAGTGCAGACGTGGACCTGACCCTGTCAGACTCCTCCAGGGATCACCTCTCTGGGAAGGCAAATCCAGTTCCATGCACAAAACGTGCAGGAACTTTTCCCTGCTGTTCAAGTCCTGGTGGACACTTGGTGCCATCATCCTCCTGGTCAAGAGGACCTTAATTAGTAGATCTCAATCAGTGTTTGCTGGAAGGTGCTCGGCTCTTCTGCAGGACTTGGGGGCTCCTGGTCTGTCAGAGCTCATCAAGAGACCTTGTTTGAGTGAAGGCAGAGGGGAGTGGAGTGGGACCTTGGGATTTCTGTGGCCTGGCTTCTCCTCCAGCTCATTAACATCACCCACACTGTGACATGGTGACAGCTGAACAGTTTATCCCCTGAAGTTAGCAGGAAGATTAAGGAAAACTCTCATTTCTGAGTTGCCAGGAGCCTTCATAAAGGATGCATTTTGAACAAGCCTCCCAGTAGTGTTTAAAGACATTCGAAGGGGAGAAGCAGTTTTTGCAGGGATTAAATAGAGCAGCTGGGCATTAAAGGCAGCAGAGCTTGTCTGCCTAAATCATCCAAATGTACAGACATTGCCAAACACAAACACAGCCAAAGCCCCATCCTCCAGTTTGGGATAAAAACGTTTCACAAACTGACTGGCACTGCTGCCTTCAGCGAGAGGTTTGGTTTTTGGGAGGGGGAAGCTCTCCAAGAGCTCTCACTGAGAGTTGTGTGTGAGAATCACCCACAGACACTGCTCAGCTCTGCTCCTGCCCAGCTGTCCCTGCTCACTCAGGCTGCCCATGGCTGCTCCACTGAAGCTCCCATCACATCCTCTGCTGTTCCTGGATCGAAGGGATGGTGATAAACACTGAATTCTCCAAATTTAGCTTTGTTCAGGAGATCTTGGGTAAAATGTGTCGTTGCTGGCGGCAGCTCTTTCTGCCCAAAGCTGCTGACAGAGCCAAAGCTGTCCCCAGCTCTGCAGAGGCCACTGGGCTTGTGTTCCCTCCTGCAGAGGATGCTCTTCCTCTTGTTCCCCCTAACCAAAAGTGGTTTTAACACCTGAGGAGGTGTTGGGAGTTGAGCTGGTGATGGCTGCAGTGAGCTTGTGGTGCAGAGGGGCTCAGAGGGTCTGTGGGTTTGGTGCTCATTGGTGCTGTTCCCATGCACTCTGCTCCTCTGCTCTGTTCTAGGGGTTGGAAGACTTCCTTCTTCTGGAAAAAAAAGGGGGAGGAGTGTGGGAAGAGAAATCCAGCAATTTAATATGTTTCAGTGTTCCTGCGTGTCCTTCCCCACATCCTAAACATGAAAAATATCAGTGAGTTTCCCTTTGGCCCTGGGGGAAGAAAAAGGAGTCTCCAGCTGGAATTCATGAAGGTCTGCTGGAGGAAGGAGTGCTGTCATGGACTTGGGGTGATCTCTGGAGCACAAGTGCCGTGCTGAGAGTGAACAGCCGGTTCATGCACACTTAAACTGTCCTGAACCACCACCCTCCCCAACATTTCTTCATCCCCTCCACGTGGGAGAGAAGCACAGGAAAAAAACCCCACAAAACACTGAAAAAGGAGAGTTAGAAATCCAAAGGTACATTTTGTCCTTTGTGAAAGAAAGGCACTGCTTTTCTCCTTGCCTGAAATAATGGCTATATTTTATTTTCAAGGTGCTTTTTAAGCATGGGGTCAAGCAGTCAGGTTGGACGATCCTGCAGTCCTGTGCCTGGCAGTGATGCTGCTTCAGAGGAATGTGTTTTTCCTCTCTTAGACTTCTCCTTCAGACAATTGCCCAACTGTTTGAAAAAAAGGTAGTGCTGCCTGAGGGGAGGAGGAGGAGGAGGTGGAAGTGCTCCTGCCCAACCACTGAGCACTGGGGAAGCCTGGGCAGGTCGAACACATCCTCAGTGAGAAGAGTCTCTCCCCTCTGGTGTTGTCCTGGGAGAGGGCACCTGGCTCTGGGGCTGTTTCTCCATCCCAGCAGTGAGATGCACTGGTGCCCCTCAGGTGTGTTTGGCAAGGTGCTGAGCCCAGGTTTTGGCATCTGTGTCTGTCCCTGCTGCTGTGGCTCAGCTCATTTGGTTCTGCTCCTGCTAACAGCCCTGAGTGTTTGGGTTTCTCCTCGAGTTCTTCAGTGCTGAGCAGCCCCTGGTGCCTGCAGGCCAGGCAGCTCCTCCGGGGGTGCTGAGCCCTGGCTGGGCTGGAAGAGGTGAATTGGCTGGGCTGGAAGAGGTGAATTTACTGGGCTGGAAGAGGTGAATTTACTGGGCTGGAAGAGGTGAATTTGCTGGGCTGGGAGAGGTGAATTCCTCGCCGAGTGCTCTCGGTGTGCACAGGAAGGGGAGGCCGCCCTGGAAGCGGATCCCGGCGCGCTGCATTCCTCCAGCTACTCCCCACGGGCGCTGGTGGGATGATGGATATCTCAGCATCTTTGTTCTTTGTTTTCCTTCTAACACTGGCAGAGCTTAAATCACGGCGTGAGAGGGCTTGACACTTCTCCAGTTACACAAACAAGTGGTGCAGCTCTGAGCAGGGACGAGCAGCGTGTGCCGGGAGAGGCGAGGCCGAGTGCGGGTGCTGCTCCTCGGGAAGGTCTCTCTCTCTGGGAGTCACAGCTCTGGCAGGGCCATCAGGCTCGGAGATATTGCAAAAATGGGGATGTGACTGCAGGGCCTGGGATGCTGTCCAGTAACAGCCTCACCAGGAGCTTATCACTGCGTGGCGTTTGGGATGGGTCCTGAGAAAATATACTGCGTCTTGTCAGACGCTTCACTAAAAGAAAATAGAAGCTGTTGGCTTACCTTTGTGCTTCTGCTGGTTCCTTCTCTTAAAATAATAATTCTCAGGGCAATATTAATTTGTTCCAGCTTCCATGGAGCAATCCCCCGTCCCCCAAACCTCAACAAGAATAAATACGACTGCGTAGGTGCAGCTTCACCAGAGGAGGAGATCTCAAGTTGCACATTAATGTCAGCTGCTCAGCAGTAGCATGTGAATTTGGAGGAGCCCAAGCTGTGGTATCAAAGGTGCTCTCTCCTGTGCAGCCAGGAGCAGCTCTGTTGTGGCTGCCATCGAGTAGTTGTGGTCTGCTGGTCACATTCCTGCCTTGCCCAAGGACTCACTGTGTGGTTCTGGGCAGAGTTCTCTACCTTGCCCTTTGTTTCCAGGCCCCCCAAAAGGTGTTTCCCCTGTGAGGGTGCTGATGAACCTGAGCTGCTCTTCTCTGAAAGCTGATTTGCAGAAAGCCATGAGATCTTTGATGTGTCGAGAGATTCCTCTTGCCAGATCCTTCTTGGAGTCATGGTGTGGTGAGGGTGGAGTTCCTGAAACGCTGTGAGGATGAAGCCCAGAGTTTGTTTTTGATCCACTGAGCAATGACCACGTCCTGAGCTCGTCCCAAACCTGAGCAGATCTTTGCTGCTTTGATGGGGAGAGAGGATGAGGTGGAGCAGGTGACAATTGTGCCTGGAGCCAGGACAAGTCACTGCACCTGGACAGACCTTCCTGGAAAACACTCTGAACTTTCTGCTTCTTTTCTCAGAAGAATAAATTGGTGGGGAGGAAGGTCCAGAGGAGCTGTGAGGTCTGTGGAGGTCAGTGGGAGAGCACAGAGAGAGCTCTGGGGTCTGGGCTCTGCACTCTGGCCAGCTGGGGACGGGTTGGAGATAATGGTTTGCTTTCTGTTCGTGTGCTGGCAGTAAAATATTGGGGAGGGAAAAAGCTACTGAAGCTGAAGAAGGATATTGGTTCAAGAAAAAATGGGAATGAATTGCCCATAAATAGTACAGATGAGAATATTACTTTTTTCTTTTTTTTTTTTTAAACTGTGAGATGAGAAATTCCAAAGGAACTTCCAGAAAAAATGGGCAAAAAATTATCAGTTTTTAAGGTGGAGTTCAGTTTAGTAAAAAGTTTGTGACTTGATATGGAGGGAACTGGCCTGGATCTGCAGGTTTTCCTGGGGTTTCTATCTGTGAATATGTGCTGCTATTTCAGAGTAATAAAACCAGCTAAAGCGTGTTTGAAACTGGTTATTTAATGTATAAGACACAAACAAAGAAAAACCAGCTGTATTTTGAATCTAGAGAGTGGCAAACCCAAGTATCAATTATTTTCGTTTTTTCTTTCTATCAAAAGATCTTATTATCAAAAAATTATCAAAAATAATTTCTCTGTGTATTCTGAGAAGGCCACTGGGTTGTGGAAGGCACAAAGATGCATCCAGGGAAGGAACCTGCAGTCCAGGCAGCCCAAGAACAATCTGCCCAGTCTGGTCACCAGCACTGGGGGAGTGAGGGAGATTACCATTAATAATTTCTAACCTTCATGAGCGTACATTATGCTGCTAATTTTTTCCTGCTGCTGAATTCCTGTCAATGTTGAAAGTATAAACAATCCCCTGAATAAAATTGTGTTTGGTTTGCCTTGTCCCACGGATTAACAAATCTGATTACTGCATTTAAATTTAATGCCCCAAAAATTCCCTAAATGAATGATTCAGTGTGAGGCCATGAGCAGATGTAATTATCTATGAAAACTAATGAATCATGTCGTTAGGAGAGTTCTCCTTGCAGCTGTCTCCAATTAATCCATCCGTCAATGCTGGGAGTGACGACGCTGTAATCCCAGGGCAAGGTGCTGCCACATCTCTGCTCTCCCCCAGCCTCTGCAGCAGCCACACTGAGCAGGAGGAATCTTCCCTCGCTTTTTGGGTGTGTTTTTGGAAAATGGAAAGCACTGGGAATGTGTTTTGCCAAGGCTCGTGTGCTGGAGTGGTGTTTGGTTTGATTGCATCGCTTTCGTCTTTCCCCAAACAGAGAAGTGTTTACAGAAGTGGAGTTTGGGGAGGACTCGAAGCTTTTCCCTGCTGATTTTGTCTGTGTGTTCTGAGCTGGGATTGAGGTGTTCACGTGGGAGGCTTCTGCTGAGCCCCTTTTTCTGTGCAAGGGAAGTTGTAGTTTGCTCAGGGAACTCTGGTACCACAGGAGTGGGTGAGGGAGCTCTTCCCCTCTCCAGATGAGTGTCAGAGGATGTTGAGTCTTTCACAAACAGCTCAAATGTCCTGGAAACAGCCGAGTGAAAAGAGTTAAGTATTAAAGGAGGCTTCCAAAAGCCTGGGGAGGAGGGACTTCCTCTTGCCCAAGCTGCAGGGTTTTGGTACCCACGTGGCCCTGTGGCAGCTGGTCCTTGCCTCTCCGCCAGGTCAATGTGCTCAATAATTATTTTCGTGTTGGTTATTTTGTGTGTCAATAGCTGTTTTCCCAGGCTGGGGGTAATGAAACCAGGGAGTTCCATGCCAGATGTGTGGAGCACTGGTAAGTCAGCATCTCAGTTTTGTTGTCTGCTGCACTTGGGCTGAGCACAGCAAACCAAGGCATGCCCAGCACTGCTGTGGTGCTGGAAATGTGTTTGAGTTTAACTGTGGGTGCTGAGCACCTGAGAACTGCTGAAAATGTGTGAAAATAAACCCTGTGGGAGTTTACCCTGTTGAAGAATAAGGATTTTAGAGGGAAGAAGGAGCGAATCCCTCACCTGGAAGGAGTGATGCAGCTCAGCTTTTCAGGATTATGTGCACAAAGACCACAGCTGCCAGAAGTCCTTCCCCACATGGTGTTCCCAGTGTCCGTGGATGTGGAGAGCTGGCTAAAGGTGTGTGAGGTGAGGACCTGTGCAGGACGAGAGGGGGAACAGAGAGGGAAGGGCAGGCTCAGTGTGGGAGCTGCTCCTGGCTGCCCAGAGCCCAGGCAGGAGGTTTGTTGTTGCAGGGTGATGCCTTAGGGTTTAACTTTTCTCTGTTCCCAGCCCTGCCCTGCCCAGTGTGACTCTGCAGCTCCCTGGAGCTCGTTCAGTGCTGTTCTCTCATGCTCACACTGACATAACAAAGCCTCTCCAGCTCGCTCTCCAAGGACACCCAGACCCTCCTGGGCCCAACAACTGCAAACCTTCATCTTGGCGAGAGGGGGGCAAGCTTGGGCAAATTCCATCCTTGCCTGGCTTCTGCTTGGGGAATTGATGCTGATATCAAAGTGGGAAGAACTCGGGAGCTGTCATTGTCCATGTTGGGATGCACTGAGGCAGGAGCCTCTGGAGCCCAGAGTGTGACCTCTGAAGGCCTTTCCAATCAATCCCTCCTTTATTCCTTTATTCCTGTTGGGTCTCTGTTTCTAGGGAACCATTTAAGGCATCAAGGGAGCCTGACTCATTTGCAGTGGTTACCCCTGCTAGGGCAGCACTGGCTGGTTCCTTGTAGGAATGGAGCTCCTGCTGGGAGTGGAGTTGTTCCACCTCAGGCTCACAATAACATCAGCTCTGTCCTGCTTTGTGCGTGTATTGACAGCATCTCCTGCGAGCAGAGCCTTGCTTAAAACCAGGATTAAGGGGGAAACTGAGCAGATTGCAGGGAATTAACAACTTGCTGGCATTCCTGGGGCGGTGGGAAGGGACAGAGAAGTGTTGCTGCTGTTGTTTCTGACGAGCACTGTTTGCTTTGCGGTGCTGCTGGACATGCACAGCTCTGGAGTTTGAGGCATCTGTCAGGCTTTGGGACACCTGTAATTGCAATTAGCAGCAAGGGAACAAAGAGTCACCGGGCTGGAGGAGGGGGGAGAGAGTTGGAGGGGGTGTGATGGAGTGGGGAGGTGGCTGTGAGCGGCGTGGCTGCTCCTCAGCACCAGGAGCGTTGTTGAAACACCAGAGTTCGATTTCAGTCTGTCCTGGTGATCAAAGCCAGACAAAATGGGATTTTCCTGTGCGCTTTGGGGGACTTCCTACAAAAGGGCTGCGTGAGGTTTGTTTATGAAAGTGCAAACCTGGAGAATTGCAGAGAGCAGGAGTTGAGAAAGGAGCAGCAATTTTTGCTTTTCCCAGTGAGAGTGCGCTCGCAGATTCACGGGAGGTGTGACCCCAAAAACAACTGGAGCCGCTGTGCACGGAGAGGGAGCTGGTTTGTTGTACCACCTGTACTGCACTGTGTTCTCTTAGCTATTTTAATAGCTAATTAATCTTGATTTGCTTGGATTTAAGAGGTTTTTTTTCTCTTTTGGCACATACGTGCAACCTATTATGTCATAAATCCCACACATTTCAGCAAATGTCATCCTGATTGTTCCCTACAGCACAGCATCCTACTAGGGAAACATTCAAGGTCAGGAACTCGGATTCTTTAACCACTGTATTCGAGGAAGCCAATTTATTGTTCTGTCGCAGCAGAACAGGGTAATTTCTTTTGGACCTATATCACATTGGCAGCCAATCTGGAGAGGTCAGAATTGCCTTAACTCTGGAGGGTTTGTGTGTACATTAATCTGTCTTAATAAATTAACTGTTGCACCCCACAGATACCAGCACAGGGCATTTCTGAGTATTTAGTGCTTTTATATTCCTCTAGAAGCAGGAATTATTTTTGTGTACTCAGTGTTTGACCTGTGTCTCACATCCTAAAATCGATACAAGTATTCCTTGTCCTTTTTCCTTGTGTCTCTTAAAGGGTTTGAAGGAGTTTACTTGGGGCTGGAGGAAGTGACCTTCATATCAAATAATCCTGACGTGGCGAGTTGGGGCTTTGGGTAGCTTTCTTGTGGCTATTTGTGCTGTGAAAGCTGAATAAAAAATTTGCAACTGAAAGTCTTAAAAAGTGAATTACGTAAGCGTTGACTCCAAAGAGCCATTAGCGTGTCCTCAGCGTGGGATGTGCCTTGTTTTTCCTTGCTGCTTAATGTATAGCTGTGTCTGACCTTCTCCCCGGGTTGTTTTGGTGGGCCTGTGAAGGAGATGTCGGAAGGAAAATGTGAATTAAACCATCTTGCCTAAGGGAATGACTTCCCTGCTCTTCTCCGAAAGGGAAAAACGCCTGAACGTGAAGGAAGAGGGAGAGTCCTCTCTGAGTTTGCCGTCTCTGATACTTTGAGTTCTGCTTCCTCTTGCTTTAGTTGCAGTGTTTTAATTGTTTCAGGAGTGTGAGGTGCTGGAGGCTGTGTGTCTGTATGTCCTGCTCCCTGTGTCCATGTGTCCTGCTGTGTCCGTGTGTCCCTGTGTCTGTGTGTCTTACTCTGTGTCCCTGTGTCCATGTATCCCTGTGTCCATGTGTCCATGTGTCCATGTGTCCATGTGTCCTGTTCCGTGTGTCCTGCTCCATGTCCATGTGTCCATGTGTCCATGTGTCCCTGTGTCCGTGTGTCCATGTGTCCATGTGTCCATGTGTCCATGTGTCCATGTGTCCATGTGTCCTGTTCCGTGTGTCCTGCTCCATGTCCGTGTGTCCATGTGTCCATGTGTCCATGTGTCCATGTGTCCATGTGTCCTGCTCTGTGTCTGCGTGTCCTGTTCTGTGTGTCCTGCTCCATGTCCGTGTGTCCTGCTGTGTGTCCCTGTATCTCTGTGTCCATGTGTCCTGCTCCATGTCCATGTGTCCTGCTGCGTGTCCCTGCAGGAGCTCTGGAGGTGCTGTCTCTGCCTGGCTGCTCCGAGCAGCATCACACCGTAGTTGGGTTCCTTGTAAAACTCCTTCAGCCCAACAGCTGAATGTTCCCTGAGGTGAGATTCCCCTCCCAGGTAAAACAGAGCTTATTTCAAACTTTTTGTTAAGTTTAAGTAGCTAAACCAAACTTTGTAGACATTCCAGTTCTCAAATCTCTCTGTAGTTTGAGCTCAGAAGCTTTTTATTTTCTCTTTTGGAAAACTTTGGAGTGCTTTGTCTTCCTTACAGTCTGCATCAGGTTTTTTGAGTACTTAGTGCTGATCAATGGTTTTATGACCAGCACTTGCTGGGGTTTAGGGCTCCTGACAAGCTCCTGGGCGGTGCCTGGGTGCAGAGCCTGTTGTACAGCACAGCCCTTTCACAAGCACAGTGGGCTTGTGGTCATGTTGACAGCTTGACACTGCCATGGCAGTGATTTGTTAAAGCTTCCTCAAACACCCCTGTGAGCAGAGCAGACAAAAGGGAGGCCTGGGCAGGACCTCCCGGAACGAATTGGGATTTGAGAGGAGGCTGGGTTGAGAGATCCCTGCGGATGCTGGAGCTGAGAGAGGCGTGTTTGGCACCAGGATCACCGTGCTTGTGTAACAGAGATGCTTGTTCATCTGAATTTAGTGTTGCAAAACAGACTTCTGAGCACTTGGTTTGTCCCGTAGCAAACTATAGTGCAGGAGAGAGGAATCTTAATGGGAAAGGGCAGAGAATTCCAGGAGTGTGGGGTGGGAGGAGCCTTAAAAAAGGTGGGAGCTTTAGCTGGGGGTCCTGAAGTGAAAACAGAGCTCTGAAGTGTTGAGGGTAGAGCCATCCTGGGCACTGGTGGGTGCAAGAGGGCACGTGGTGGCTGTGCCCAGCCTGGGGAGCTCTGAGTGGGGTGTTCCCTGCCTGCCCTTTGTGTCCCCAACACTCCTGCGAGCTCCTGGCCGCTCCAGGGAGCTTGCCCGGGGCTGTGTTTTCTGTAACAGCTTGCATGGGACAAATATTAATTTATGTCAATATTTAGTTACTCGTTGTCCTAAAACCGAGAATGGAATCATTTCCTCAGCTTCAGATGCACAGCAGGAGGTGAAGGTGCATTGCTGGCGTTGCCCAAATAATGCAATATCGCAGCAGAGCCAACAAACACCATCCCTGCAGTACCTCACCAGAGCCCCGTGGCTGCAGGGGCATTTTGGGCTGATTTCTGTGCCCCAGAGTTGCTCCAGGGAGTGGAGGATTTGTGCTCCAGAGTTGCCACCTGGCCTGCCCCTTCCTGTGGGCAGTGTGAGGTGTCCCAGAACTGGTGCCCAGAAGGTCGCTCAGCTCCTGCCAGCTTTAGGTTGTGATTTTCACCTGGGGCTCATGGTTTTTGACCCCTGGCTCAGTGCCAGTCTGGAGGAGCAGTGGTGGGCTCAGTCCTTGTCCCCTGCTCCCCGTGGCCCCACACATTTTCGGGGCTCATGCCCTGGGGATGCTCCATCCCTTGCTGGGCACAGCTCAGACACAGCGAGCACGAAGGGCAGCTCTCCTTTAAATCTCCTTCAAGTCAAAGTGTCCACCCTGTGTTTTCTGCTGCTGACATCCAAAGTGAGCACCAGCATCTCTCCCATCCCTGGTTTCAATCAGGAAGCAAAGCAGAGAGCAGCTGAGGAGTAAATACTACCTCAGATGAAACTTAATCTGTTTTTAAAGAACTCCCTCCCACTGAAGTAGAGGGCTTTTTTCCTTGTTTTTTAACAGTCCTCCCCTGAAAAGCCTCTCCTGGGGTGTCTCTCATCCTCACTTAATGACGTTGAGGTTTTTTTCTTTTTTATTCCAAGTTTCTGGAAGCTCAGTGGTTTTCCTCGTTACACGTTTTTAATTCAGAATGCCTCAGTGAGCCTTTCCTGTTCTGAATCTCCAGAGTACTCCATGGGGGAAAATTTAAAAAATAACATGTAAGCTTTACATAATTTACTATGAGAGTAATTGGGTTTATACAGCAGTTCATAAACCTTTAGCTGGTAAAAATCAAAGTACCTTAATCTCAAAAGCAGATGGGAGGATGTCACGGTGAAGGCTTATAGAGTTTTCAAAGACAAATTGTTTAATTCCATCACTGCTAGGAAAATAAATAGTTCTGCTGCTCGATTGAAAACAGAAACATCCCAGAAATGAGACTTTCTTCGCTTTCAAGCATTGTTAGCTTGACAACAAAGAAATCCAAAGAAGCTTGGTGGAAAGATGCGATGGAGTTCCAGTTTATGAGAAATGAAAGGCGAAAGCCTCTAAACCACATTTTACTATTCTCAGGGAATGTTCAAGTGCCTTTCCTGCGCCGCTTTCAGGCCCTGACACCCAGGCATGTGTTTGGTGTGAATCAGTGAGGCATGTGGTGTCTGCAGGTCACTTCCTTCCATCCAGAGGTGGCAGGGCTGCCCACGGTCCGTGCCTCAGGACTCTGCTCCCAAATCCCACTTTTCAATGCAGCCAAACAGTTTGCAGGGGTGGATTGAAAGCTGGGAGCCATGCCTTGCCTGTGTAATGAAGGCTGCATTTGTACCCCCACGGTAATGCTGCTCACAGGCCAATCAGTGCTATCTGGCCAGCACATCCCCTCCCAAGTGATGGTCTTGCTTTAGTCCTAAAGGACTGATGAGATCACCTCTAATTTGTGTATCAAGCTGGTTTGTATCACATCGTTCAGAAAAAAAAGAAAGGGGGTAAAAAACCCCACACAAACCCAACAAAACCCTCTTTATTTTTTTTTCTTTTCCTTGCTGGACTTCAAAAGGTTGCATTATACCCAGTGTGCTGTGCCCTGTGAAAGCTCAGAGCCATTACCTCAGCCAATAACCAGCAGAAAACGAGTGCCTGTTTTGGTGGGGGCTCATTTGCTCCAGAATTATGATGGTGCTGTGAGTCCAGGAGGAGATGCCTGGAAGGGTTGCTCTGATGGCTTCCTGGGCTGCTGACTCAGGCTGTGATCTGCTCTCAGCATCCACGGGTGCAGCATCATCCTCCTGTGGCCAGGGGAATGAAGGAGACTCGGAGTAAGAAGTGTGAAAAGCTGGTGGGTGGCAGCACAGAAATAGCAGAGGAAGATGCTGAGGTGGCTCAGGATGCTGATAACAGTGTGGGGGGATAACAAGGTGCACCCACACAGTGTTTTGGGTGTCCAGGTACAGATATCACAACACTTGAGTCGTGGGAGAAAAGCTTGATGTGTTTCCTTACTCGTTGAGGAAGCAGCCAGGAGAGGCTCGGTGTGGATTCAGTGACTCTGTGTGAGCAGGCTGGCTTCTTACAGGGTGAGGGGAAGTCCTGGCAGCCTTCCTGCAGCAGCAGAGCGTTGTGATAATGCTGTTAGCTCAGCAGAAGAACTGGATGGAGCTGGTCATGAAGAGTGTTTGTCCAGTTTTTGGGAAGAGAGGGCTCGGCCGTGGTGCTCAGCAGTGATGGACTTGTTCCTGGTGGGCTTGGAGCAGTGGAGACACGAGGAACCAGAGCTGAAAGGAAAAATAATCCTCAGAGCCCAGCACACAAAGCTCTGCATTGTGTTTGGGAGGAAGGGAGATTTAATAAAGTGCTTTGGTATAAAGTATAAGAAATAATGGAGTTGGGCTGTTGGATATTTGGGAAGTGAGTGCTGACAGAGGAGTGAACCAAGCACACCACTGGTGCTCAGTGTCTTCTGTGCATCAGCCAGGCCTCTCTTCCAGGTTGTTCCAGAGCTGAATTAACCTCAAGTTTGTCTTTTTCCAAAGCTGCTTTCCCTCTAAAGGAAACAAATTATTGGCAGAAATGGATTTCTTTTTAGCAGCTAACTTCTAAATCTAAAAACCTAACAAATATATGCTGCAGCGATCAGAAAATGTTACATTAACACTTTTTTATGACCTTAGCTGAGACACTTGGTAACACACTGTTGTCCTGGGGCAATTTTGATACTTCTATTTTTATTGTTTTACACCCTTTTGTCGCTGAGTCAGTTTTGCATATTGCAGTGCTGGCATTTGGACTTCTCTTGTAACCCAGCTGGAGGAATTTAAATCTATGGAGCTCAGCTTGTCTCTTTCTGTCCCGTTGCTTGTGTCCCCACGCTCAGGCAGCAGAGTGGGAGCCCAAGGGAGCAGGGAGCTGGAGCTCACAGGGGCTGAGCACTCAGCTCTCACAAGGCATGTTTGGAAACTGCAGTTTGCTCATGAAATCAGGCTGCTGGTGGTGGAAAATGCTGCAAAATTCAACTGTGTAAGTAGCTCTCAGTGGGCTCTTAGGTGTCTGTTGGGGATCAAACCCAGTGAAGTGATTCTGCTTCAGTCTGAGGTGTTAGATGAGGTTGGTTTGCTCTCTCAGACAGCAGGATTCATTTCCAAAGTTGTCTTGGGGCTGCCTGCATTGTTTTGGCTTTTTCTGTTGGCTTTCTTGCTGAACTGGGCCCGCAGTTAATGCTGAGTTTCGATTTCCATGACAAGTTCTCTTCTCGGAGATTTACAGCTCAGCTGCTTTGGTTTGCCAGGCTAATGCTGTGGAATGCAGGTTGACAGTCCAGATGTGAAACCTTTCTCCTCGGAAAGAAAACAAAGGATTAAATGCGTTTTAAGAGGGTTTGAAAAAAATAATTTAAGGCTGAGGCCCCGAACCCAACATCTGAAGCCTTGAAATACTGCTGGGGATGCGAAACTTCAAAATCCGGACACTTGGGAGTGTGGCCAGGCTGTGAGTTCCCTGGGGCTTTTGGAGCACCTGACACTGCCTGTCCTGGGGCTTCCTGAGGTTTTACAAAATGTCAAGTAATCAAATTCTGCATCTTCATGCAATCAGTGCAGGTTAAAGAGTGGTTTGGCTTTTGCTCCTCTTAAACCTGCACAGCGTGGGGACAGCTGTGGGTGCTCACTTGGACATGACCACATTTCCCAGATTTTCATAGCTAAATTGTAGCTCATGTTGTCTGGTTTGACACACTCCCCGTTTTCCTGATCCCAGAATTATCCCTGTTTCCAGGGGGTGTGGAGGAAGGCCTGGGTGGTGCAGGTTTGTTCACCAGCATCCCCGTTGCAGGGGGAAAGGTCTGACCAGGGAGCAGGGTCATGACTGAACTGGAAAAGGGTTTAATAGTGGTGTTCAATGTCCAAAACATCTTTTTTAAGAGAGAAACACAATGGCCTCAGCCAAGCCATTGAATGTGATCCTTTGTGCTCGTGAAGATTCATACAATGCATCTAGCCATGAATGCCCGTTTGGGTTTCAGAATTATTTGGGTTGGAAACAATGCAGCAAGAGTTCATTGTCCTTTCAGAAAAATGATGAAAACATCCAGAACTTTCTCCCAGCCCATATGGGAAGAGCAAACATGAGGAGTCTGTACTACCAGATGTCTTAAAATTGAGCTCGTAGCTTCAAAGGTAGAAAGGGCAGACCTTGCAGGGCAGGTCATTCTCAAGTTGCCTTGGGAAATCTAATGGGGTTTATTGGGATTTATTAAAACTGGAGTTGTAAAAAGCTTGTGGCTCTTTATTTGGGACTGAAAATCCTGTTGGTGTTCTCTTCTGATCAGGCTGAGGAAGCCTCTGCAGAGCAGTGAGTTTGCTGTAGAGGAGGCACATTCTGTACACTCGGATATTTGAGCTTTGTTCTGTTCAGAAAGGTCTCTGCCTTTATTGTTGTGGAACAACAGATGAGTACAAGTATGCTGAAAACCAGGTTCAACAAATGACAGAAATGGCTTATTTTTTTTCCTAGGTAAAAATCAGGAAAAAATTAAAAACCATGAGCTAAAAGTGCCTTTTGTAGTATCAGTGTATCTTTTTTAAAAGTGGGATGTCCTAAACTGATTAGAAGTAATGGTTTTGAGAATACTTACACAGAACTGGGAGTTAATTTTTTACCTTGTATAAATTCACTTTTTAAAGTTAATATATCTTTGGAAACAATGTATTTTGGCTAATAAGCTGTGGTTTGGTGTTGAACTCTGGCTGCTGCAGTCAGGTCCTGTGCTCGCTGGTTCCCATGCACTGAGAGCCATCAAAGCAGCCCTGCACAGAGTGGCAGGAGAAGCACAATGAGCCCCAGCAATCTCTGCAGTTTGATAAACTCTCTGTTTGTGCACTTTGATAAAGTGGAGGCTCGAGGTTTCCTTCCTGCACTGGGGTTTGTCACCCTGGAGTCCAGGACTCGTGTGTGGAGCTCAGAGCAGGGTTTAGCCACACAAGTGTCCCCAGCCTGGTGGCACCAACCCCTCAGCTTGGTGCCAGTGAATCACTTTGGGTCCTTCCAGCAGATGGGCTGAGGAGAGGGGAAAATCACAGAGGATGGAGCAGCTGTGGAAGGGTTCCCTCTGTGCAACAGCCTCCCCTTGCTCTGCAGAAATCCGGGCACAGAGCCACCCCAAACACCAAGTGTTCAGCCACATCTGCAGAAAATCCATGGGAGGGCATGTGGAAAGTTGGCACAGCTCTTGGTGGAAGGAAGTGGGAAGAAAGAAAATCATTAGCTAAGGCTAACGAGGATGCGTAGACTCGAGGTCGTCTTATCTGTGGAAGTTCTTCTTCCACCCTTTCTGTTGTTTTAACCACTTCTGTGAGTAATCAGAACTTTTTCCATGCCTGCAGACTGGGAATGGAATATTTCTGAGCCATCAGCTCTGGAGATGTGTTTCTGTGCTTTTGGCCTGTCAGACTCCTGGGCAGGTGGCTGGGCAGGCAGGACATGGCGATGCCAGCGAGATCCAAGGAGTGCCATCCCTGCAGGGCATCGAATTCCTGCTAACTCCAGCTCTGAACGTGTCGTGAGGCGATGTATTCCTCTTGCTAATTTACTCAATTTATCACTAATTCCAGTAGAGCTTGATGAAGGATGTCAGCTGGAGATTAGTCCCAGATGCCTGGGCTGACCTTAGCTTTATCAGCTGCTTTCAATACTGTAACCATGAAGCACTTGTAAGTTTTCTGGTTCCTCCCATGATTGATAGCCCAATTCTGAAGTGGCTTTCCTCCTCGTTTGTGATCCAAGAGGATAATGCCCTGCAGCTGTCCACAGCATGATGCTCTTGTGGTGAACACTCTGATGCTCTGCTGGCTCCTTCCCAATCTGAATGTTTATTAAAATGGCAGTTGTGTTCTGCAGGCCTGACATCCCACTGACACACAGTTCTGCCTCTTCCTTTGCTCTAAATGTCTTGAGCAGAGTGAAACAAGTCCCTTAAGCTCAGGTGAGGCCGAGGTATTTTAGGAGAGGTTTAACTGTGGCTGGGTGGACCAGCAGGACTGGTGGCAATCAGCTTTTAGCACTTGGCAGAGGTGTTTGGTAGATTTGAGTGTGGCTTTGGGGAACTTTCCTGGAGTTCTCAGTGGGTGTAAGGGGTGGGCTGGTGAGGAAGATGTGTCCTGCTGGCCTCGTGACCCCTCCTGCTGTGTTTGTCACTGATTGTCATCGCGTGGGAATGGCAGGGTGGCATCTCCCCTGGCTCTGTACATTAAGGTTGCTCAGAAGGTTGTGTGGACTCCCAGTATTCCACACATTCCATGGGAATTCTGAGGCTGATGGCAGCCTTCCCATGATTAAGAGCCAGGACTTGACCAGTGGAATTTTTTTACCCTAAATTTTGCATCTGCTCCTGCCTGATGTTGGGATTCTGCAGAGGGTATTGATGGGGAGCTCACCATGCCTGAGTCACTCTTTGAGACAACAGTGTAAGGTCAGGCTGCTCTGGCTGGGGGAAGGTGCTCCTTGGATTTCTAAAGTGCTTTTTCATTAAAAAAAAAAGGAAAAAGGAAAAGAAACACCAAGTCCCATCTTCCTTTAAATGCTGAGGGTAGTAGGACATGAGCTCTGTCCTGTGTTGGTCATCTCAAGAAACCCTCCCCAGATGTGGTGGCTGCTGGTCCTTGTGTCTGTTACGTTCTTGGGGTGGATCCACTCTTTAGGAAGTGTGGGAGCAGGAATTGCCAAGGAGTTCTTAAAAGTGGCAACAGCTGCATGGAGTATAACACAGGGTTTTAACTTCTTTTTTTAATGTTTTTGTTTTGCTGTTGGTTGTTTTGGTTTTGGTATTTTTGTGGGGTTTTTGATTTTCTTTGCTTTGTGAAATGGACAGAAAACCTCAGCTTAGGGTGTTCAGTAGCCAAATAGTGTTTAATGAGGTATAGTGCAGCTCTTTTGGACTTAACTTTTTGGTGTTTTTGTTTTGGTGTTGGATGTTTTGGTTGTAGGCATTTTGGGTTTTTTGTGGGGTTTTTTTGGTTTCTTTCTTTGTGAAACGGACTGGAAACCTCAGCTTGAGGTGTTTAGCAGCCAAACAGTGTTTTATGGGGATTTGCTAAACCACCTTAGGAAATTGTGGCAGCTGATGTGTGTTTGTAATGAAAGCTGTTGATATCTATGGAAAAGGGTTGCAATGGTGTAAAAACTTGGGAAAAATGAGAGCTGCTAAAAGAAAGCAGGGGTGAGGGTTACCAACAATTTCTGAAGGCAGTATTTTAAAAAGTCCTGCTTAGATTTTGGATAAAGGGAAAACAAACAAATGGGAAGTCTGCAATAGCTTCTGTCCTTTCATTTTCTGCTGTGAGTTTGCAGAGCACAAACACATTGTAGCAGGAAAAGTGTTTTGCTTGGCAGGGATTTGTTAGAGCCATGTAAGTGGCCTTCCAGCCTCCCAGTGCTCCAGGCTTTCCTAGACATGCAGATTTTATGGGTATTTTATCTGTGAGCAGGATTTCCTTGCTTTTTCCCAGAGTCACATCTATAGGAAAATAATTTGATGACATTGTCCTTATAACTTGAAAATTTTGCTGGAAGTTTTGATAGTCTGGCCCCAAAATGTCTGTTTGTGTTGCTGGGGCACTTGGATTTGGGATTTGAATAAAAATAAATGTTAATTACAAATGCAAAGAGCCCAGTGAGTGCTGTGAGCTTGGAGTGCCCAGAACAGTGCCCTGGGTGTGTGGGGACTTCAGCCAGTGCTGGAAACTGGAGGCAACTTTTTATAATTCCTCCAAGAATATTTTTGTAACAAAGGTCTGTTTGATCTCAGGTGACTCTGCTGCTGTGCCTTAAACACGGTGAGTAAAAGGAAGGGTCACCTGTTGGGAGCAAAGGGGAGGAACAAATGACTTTACACTCAAATACTTCAGGGAAGGAGACTTTTATCTCCTCACAGATAACTGTGAGAGGGAACTCAAAATGCCATATCATGCGAATATAGTTCTTGCCTGCCTTGTATCACTGCAAGTTCTCAACACATCTGGGCTGAGAGCAGTTCCAGTAACATTCAAAAGTACTATTTTGGTTGGCACACTGGGGCTGTGGTAGATGCCAATTAGTAATGGCTCTTGGAAACAGCCTGCCTTAAAACTGTCCCTGAACCATTCCCCGGAGAAATTATTCAATTAAGTACAGCTAAAATTAATGTCCATGGGTTTTGTTCAAATCAAACAAAATAAGCAGCTGGAGAAGGGAAAACTTCTCAGTGTGTGCTTTTAAAATAACAACTCTTAACTAATAACTGTGAGCTGGAATTGATAGCAGTGTTTGTTTTCCTAGTGTTGCTCTGTAGCTGTGGATGAGCTGGGGAGGGCTTCCACAGCTGATACCCTTGGGTGGTTCTGTGTCACCTCCCTGCGTTCTCCAGTCTCCATCTGCTGCTCCTGGACCTGCTTTGGAGAGCATGAAGTGTTCTGTGTTCCTTGCGGCTATCAGAGTTTGACCCAGATACAGTCAGATATTTTAGGATGGAGGAATGCAGCGTGGAAGGGGTGTGTGGTGGAAGCAGTGGTCCTGGACATGTCCTTGGAGCAGGTGGTGAGGTTTTCTGTGGCAGAACAAACAGGTTCCTCTCGTTTGGGCACGTGTTAGCCCTGAGGGTGGTGAGGGTTTAGTTGGGGGAAGGTGTGGGCTGGTTCTGGGCATTCTGAGCTGGGTGCTGGGGCTGCTTCTCACTTGCCACAGGCAGGCAGAGGGCACAGGGCTCTGGAGCAGCTCGTTCTTTCCTGTCTGTGCCTTTGTCACTGCTGTCAGGAACTGGGGGGAGGCAGGAGCGGTCCTGAAGGAGTTGCTGTTCCTCTGGCAGAACTCCTGAGGCAGAAGCTGGCGTGGCCTGGAGCCCCTGTTGGGAGGAGCAGGACCTTCTGCCCAGAAAGCAGAGTGCCTCGGGATGTGACCTGGGCGTGGAGCGAGGGCTGGAGCTGTCCCCAGCTGTGAGGGGAGAAGAGCTGTCCTTCCTTCCTGGGACACAGGACACAGCTCCTGCCCCACTCCTCTGCCAGCAGGACGGGGAAGGGTGAGAAATGTCTTGGTGCCACCTGGGCCTGTGGAGCTGCAGGGGAGGCTGTGGGGTGAGAGATCCCCTGTGGCCTCCCTGCAGCTCCAGCACTGCTGTGTTCACCTTCATAACAAAAATATTCATGTAGGAGTTATAAAAGGTTGCCTCCAGTTCACATCCTGACACATTCCCAGCAGGAGCCCAGAGAGAACTTCTGAACCCTCCCGTCTCCGAGGACCATCAAGATCCCTGTTAATTAAAAGAGCTAAAGAGTGAGACAGCTGGAACATGGAGGAACACGTTGGTTTGACCCCGTGGACAAGTTTGTATTTTTGGGGTTTTTAGTGCTTACAGGAAGTTCTGCCAAAGAGGAGATTAAATGTCCTCAGTTAAATTTGGGATGGTGGAGGGAGGAATCTTGGTCTTTGCTTGAAATGCAGAACTCATCAGAGCAAGGAGTGTTGGTGTCCTGAGCAGCACCGAGCTCAGAGCAGCGAGCAGCGCTGGGATTTGAGGTGGAGCTGAAGGAGGAGAAGCCTTGAGTGCACTCCTGTGTTGCCTTTGGCACAGGGAGCTGCACACCTCAGAGGGGCTGCAAAAACCAGGCACGGCTGCAGCCAGGGAGAGAAATTAGGATTCCTGGCTTTGTATTTTTTACTGTGTTTTTTCTCTTTTCACTCTGCCTTGACATTACAGCTGGCACATCGTGCTGAGGTTCTTCAGGTTTCTGATGCACTTACATTAGTTGCAATCTTTATTTCATAGCCCTGGCACTTGGAACAATGCTTTGCTTTCTTATTAACATGTAATTATGGGCTTTGGACATATAGAGGTTGGCATTCCCTATATGATTCATTTCTTTGGTATCCAGCTCTTCTCCTGAGGCACCAGGGACCTGAAGGAGGGAGGGAAACCCTGCTTGGCTTCTCCACTAAATTCCCGCCTTACTGTAATTGGTTTTGTGTCGGGATTTTAGTTCCCTATATGTTTTCTTAAGGCTGACTGGAGTCTTCCATGACTCAGTGGGGTAGGCCATGGAGGTGCATTACTCATCGATAAATGCCATTGAGTGATCCATAAATTTCAATCCACGGAAAATCCAAAGTATTCTAAGGAAACGTTTGGTCAGCAGCACTGCTCTGCTAAACGGATCAAACCCCAGATTTGTTTCTCTCTTCCAATGCTGAATTTCATGTGGCTCCTTTTGCTTGGCTTTTGGGTTTCTCACTCCTCAGACAGAACGGGTGCAGCTCAAAGATGGAATTGCCAAAACCAATTGTGGCTTTTTATGCATTTTAAAGAAAACAAACAAACAAAAAAATCAATTAGTGTTAAGTCATGTATGCAAGCAGAACTCTAAAGCCTGTTCCACTTCATGGGAAGAGATGACCATCTTTCCCAAGGAATTCCATGAGTTTAGGAGAGGGATTTTAAAAATAAAAGCTCTCAGAAGAGTGATGCAGCTGTGTGGGACATGAGGAGAGACAGGGAGTCACAGGATGGAAAGGAACCAGGTCATTCTCCTGCTCTTGGGTGAGGAATGAGTAGGGAAACTCCACATGGTTTCCTACAAAATGAAACATGAAGTTCCTCATGCTCTCTGGCTCTGCCTGGCTTTCACTCCTGTAAGGAGCTGCTCACTTCTCCAGAATGAGGTGTTTAATCTCTCGTGAAGGAGCTCCTTAACAGGAGAAACATCCTGGAGGGCCCTGAGAGGGACAGGATCAGCTCCGTGTCCCTGTGCTGCCCCTCACACTGGGGTTTGTCCTCTCCAAAGTGACACTGTTTGGGTGGAACGTGCACCTTGATCCCTGTGCTGTGACTCGGTGTCCTGGCTGCTGCTGCTGGTGGGATGTTGATTTGTGGTGGGATGTTGATTTGTGGTGGGATCTCACAGTGCTCCTCTGCCCTGGGAGCACAGCGGGGCTGGCTGGGCATGGTGAGGCCTTGGCTCTGGGGCTGGCCGGGCATGGCAGGGCCTTGGCTCTGGGGCTGGCTGGGCATGGCGAGGCCTTGGCTCTGGGGCTGGCTGGGCATGGCAGGGCCTTGGCTCTGGGGCTGGCCGGGCATGGCGAGGCCTTGGCTCCAGGGCTGGAAAGGGAGCAAAGACAGAGTGGCTGAAAGAGCTGCAATAGGGGCTCCTGGAAAAGTCTGGGCTCCTCATTTTGTTGGCAGAACAGAATTTCATCTGGTTGTTCTCTTCAGGCTGGTCAGGGAGGAGTTGCAGCCCCAACGGCACCCTCGAGGAGGTGAAACGCTGGCGGGCCCAAGGCTGGAGCGCTCCAGGATGGGCTGGGTTTGACAGCTGCCACTCGGCTTTCCTGGGAAAACTGCTCCCTTGGGAAGCTCCTGGCCAGCTGTAGAAGACCTGATGGCTGAGTTGACACAGATGATGGAGCTGCCAGAGGCACCCATTCCCAAACCGGTGGGAAGGGTTGTTGGGAATGTCAGCAGAGACGTTGGGAATGTGGGGAAGGCAGCTGGGAGTGCTGCTGGAGGAGCTGTGGCCATGCTGTGCTGCCTCATGGGCAACCCCAGGGCTGGAGCTCGTGGCCTTTTGAGGGGAAGCAAAGGAGGAAATCAAAAGGATCCCTTTGGACAGCGCAGGCTGCTCCAGGCCCGGTGAGGTTTGCCTTCCCTTCCTGCAAGGATGAGTTACAGCTCCAGCCTGGGGGGCTCCCCTCCCATGGGAGGCACTGAAATTATCCATGCCGTGGCTGGAGAGAAGCAGAACCAGCTTTTTACAGGAGGTATTGGTGATTTCGGGAATTAAAACAGAACCTTTCTGATTTTCATGGCAGCGGCAAAGTCTCTGAAGAAAAAAGGAAATGAGGAATGAGCTTTTCTTCCTGAGAAATTCCTAGGACTCCATACAATTTCTTCTGCTCAATTTTTTATCATCTGTCTTCCCTTGGTGTCCTTTGCATAAATCTTTATTTTTTTTAGCTCTTAGCAGATGTGGTTTCAGGGATGTGTATAAATCCACCCTTACTGCTGCTGCCAGGTGGTTGTTCCCCTCTAATCCCAGGGACGGATTTTACATTCTGGGAGTGACTTTTAGCACAGTCCTTGTGGAACCACACACACAAAAACACACATGGATGGACCCCAGAAACTGGGAACAGCAGGATATGATACCTGTGTGACTTGTAATGCAACTGTTTCATTCAGAGATATTAAAGATCATCTTTCTTAGCCTTTCACAAAATGGTTTGGGTTGGGAGGGACCAAATTTCATCTCATTCCCACCCATCTGCCATGGGCAGGGACACCTTCCACTATCCCAGGGCGCTCCCAGCCCCATCCAACCTGGTCAAGTCGTTTTTGTATTTGTCTCTATGGGCAAAAATTTGTTTAGTGCAAGTTATTAAACAAAACCAAAATTTATTTGGTGTTTGGTTTTGGAAAAAAAAAAACATAGGAGGTTTTCCTCACTGTTTTTCCTCACTGAAAAGCTCAGGCTTTTTCCAGTGAACACCTCTCCCCTTCCTGGGAGGCAGAGTTATGTTGGAATGGGAGAGGGCTGCACTTCCAGCCTCTCCCACCTCCTCCTCAGGGATGCTTCTTCTGACCTGGACCCACGCTCAGCCTGCTCTGCACTGTCCAACACACATTGCCTCAGATCAAAAACTGCTGCTGTGAAGTTTTGAACCAAGAAAAAAAGTCAAGTATTTCAGAATATATCAACCTGCATTTTTCCTGTCATGTGCTGGCTTTGCTGCTCCCTCCCTGCGTGTTTGCAGTGTAAATCCCACGTGTGGAATTGATCCCAGTGTCCCGAGGGGCTGCCCCTGCCCTCAGTGGCTGCAGGAGCCAGGGCAGCACTGCAGCCACACTTGTGTCCCCAGAATGAAGACCTGACGTGACTTTTGTCCTGGTTTCAGGCATGTCTGTGTTGACCTCAGATCCCACCATTATTTTGCTGTCTGACACATACCTGAAGAAATCTTGCCCTTGCTGAGGGCTCCATCCCAGATTTTATAGCTTGGATCACCAGGAAAAGCACCCAGATTTGTAGGGACAGGTGGCAGTGTTGCTTTTCCCTGGTCTTAAAATTAAAACCAAAACACGGTTTATGGGGAAAAGGGGTTTTTATCTCGGTATTTATTTCAGGATCCTTGGGTACAGCACTTGGTCCAGGTGGAATGCCCCAAAAATGCATGGACACCTCACACTGAAATACACACAATTATAGGCCTTCCTAATTAACATATTTATCAAAGATTCCCCAGTGAGAGGCTGGAGTGAAGCCCTCGTTGTGAGGAACCTTCCCCCTGGCTGGGCCTGTCTGAGGTTCCAAAATGTGTTCTGGAGAGGCCCTTGGTGTCTGGGGCTCCCAGGATGTTTGCTCTCCTGGTTTAACGGTGCCGTGGGGCTGAGCTGAGTTATCAGCCTTGGGCAGTCACAGTGTGTGGGCTAAAAGCACTGAGAATACATCAAACTATAAAAGAGTGTGTGAGAGGGGTATGAAAGAAAAAGCAAAAAATCATTCTGGCATCAGCAGGAATGAGGTGAGGAGACCTGGAAGTGCCTCTGCTTTCCCAAGGGGATTGGTCACTGCCCACAGGGAGTGTTGGGGTCAGCTCCAAGCCTCCTGCCTGGCAGGTTCTGGCACTGCAGCACAGGGACACGTGTGCAGGGATGGGGACAGCTGGGACACTGGTCTTTGAGCAGTCCCTGCTGATGGAGCAGCTCCTGGCTGAGCTCAGCTCCAGCACTGACCTTCAGACTTCTCCCACTTGAGCTGTGCTGAAGTGACTCCGAGTTTAGTGCTGCGGTTGGGCACTGGGATTTTATCTTCTGCTTCAGGATGCTGCTTCCCTGAAAGGATACCTTGGCTAAATTTGTGTTCCTGGCTGAGTTGTGGTTTGCAGTGCTGTGTTACAGGAATGTCCTTTGGAAGGTCACCAGCAGCCAGCCTGCCTTCCCTTCTGCTCCCTCCCGACGGGGGCACCTGGCTCCTTCCCTCTTTCCAGGTTTTGGTCCATCTCTTTTTAGCCTGTGCCTAGCTAAATGAGGTGATAGAACATGGAACTGCCAGCTTGAAGGGCAGAGGGGGTTGCAGGTGGGTCAGGAAAGGTGGGAACTGGTGGAGTGTCAGTGCTCTGAGGACTTCCTTAGCCATGGATTACTTGGTGCCCACCTTAGAAATCCAGTACTAATTTTCAACTCTGCCTTATCCAACACGTATTTCCCTTGATTTCCTTTGCTTTGGAGTGGGGGAAATGTTTTCATTTCCAGGGAGGTTGAGCACTGCCCTGTGCTTGGGTGTCACCACAGCAGGGGGTTGGTGGGTGCAGAGGATGGATGGGTGGGTGGATGTTTCTCTGCTGGGTGTTTTTGGCTACAAGGTCACCCTGGCATGGAGAACCTGCTGGGTTGGACTTCTGCTTCAACTGGGAGTGACTCAGAACCTCTTTGTGCTTCCTCCCCATTCCCCAGCTGCCCACAGCTCCAGGTCCTGCCAGGAGCACTCCAGAATTCTCCAGGTGTCCACTGTGCCATCCAAGGGCTGGGTGCTTGTTGAGCTTTGGGCTGTGTGTTGGGTGAAGTGCCCTGCTCCCCTGGAACCTGACAAAAACACATTTCTGTATCTATATATGGAGAAATGCTTCTTCCAGGATGTCCAGGGCAGCCCTTGGGTTCAGAAAGGAGTCCTGGCAGGGGGATGGGAAAGGAGAGGCTCTACACCGAATCCCAATTGCACTGCCTTGGGCTTTGAAATGATGACAGAAAATTTTCCTGCTCACATTTGTTCTCATTTAGCTACAGCTTGTTCACCAGGATGTTTTTCAAGGAGGGTCTGGTCAGTGTTGGCAGAGGAAAGTCTCCAATTTCCCAAGCATGCTTATCACTTTGTCCTTGACAACGATGGGAACTTGCAGCACTTTTTTTTTCATGGAGAGGCAAACATGAGCAGTCCTGCCCTTGCAGGCAGCATTGTCCTGCTCTTCCTGTGTGCTGAATCACGCAGGACAGATAAAGTTTCCCCAAAATATTGTTGGCTTTGCAGATGTCAGACCTGGGGAAGTTGGGTGGATGGGGGAGGAGAGTGAATATCTGGACTGCAAACTGAACAAACCTTGTAGCTCAAACAAATGCCTCCCATCCCTTGGGAAAATGTGTTTTGGCACAGGGTGGACAACACTGAGTATAACAATATTGATGAACAATAATTTTAAGTATTGCAAGCAGCTTTTGAAATATGGAGGGTTTGTGTCTGGAACAGAACACTTGGTGGGGTGGATGGGTTGGATCTGGAGGATAAAACACAGGGAAGTGGTTGATGTTTGCCCTCTGCCCTCCCTTTGTGGGGATGCAGGGGTGGTTTGGGCTGCAGGACATGAATCAGGAGCTCATGTTTTAGGAAAGCTGTATATTTTCAAAGTGCAGGGGTTTTTAGCTGCTGCTATCATTTTACATAGGGATTCACTGGAGATGACAGAGTGTTTGTGGAGCAGAAGGAAACATTGCACTGCAAGGGTGATGCTTAAATGTCTCAGCTCTCCGGGAGAGTAAAACCTCCGTGCTCCATGTGCCTTGGGCATTTCCTTTGTGCCTGCAGAACTTTGATAATTTTATGTGGTTTTTGTTATCTCTGTGTACAATCAGACATTTTATCTGTATTTGATACGGTGCTTGTTCTGTGATAAGACTGAGAACATAAACACTCTCCATAATGAACATCTGGGACCTGAGGGAACAGCTGGAGCTGTGTCAGGAGAGGTTTGGGTTGGATTTTAGGAGCAGGTTCTTCCCCCAGAGGGTGCTGGGCACTGCCCAGGCTCCCCAGGGAATGGGCACAGCCCCGAGGCTGCCAGAGCTCCAGGAGGGTTTGGGCAGTGCTGCCAGGGATGCCCAGGGTGGGATTTTGGGGTGTCTGTGCAGGGACAGGAGCTGCACTGGGTGATCCTGTGGGTCCCTTCCAGCTCAGGAATTTCTGTGATCCTCTGCTGTGTGAAGGTGGATGGTGGAGAAAACCATTCCCATTCAATTCCTGGTGCCACAGGGATGACAGCAGGGAAGCTGCAAGAACTAATGTCACACACTGGCACTACCCTGGAAGGACAAGGGTTCCTTGCTGTCTCCCAGGGAAATTTGGGAAGTACAAGGAATGCCCTCATCACTGGCATCCCCTTTTTCCTTGTAGAGACATTGGGGAAATCTTTTGTTTGAATGAACACAGTCAAAACTTTAAAGGTTTAATAATAAGGGCCCTGCCCTGTTGATGAGAGTTGTGTTCTTTAAATGTTCCTTAAATGTTCTTTAACCCTCTGCCATCATCCATACAGGGTTATGATCTGTAAATTTGGGTGGGATTTCACTTTATCTTGCTAACTGGGTGCTGTGTGCTCTGACTTCTGCTTTTTTTGTTTAGGAGCCACTGAACCCAGAGTTCCATCAGGGCAGAGCTGCAGTGCCAGGACCTGCTGGGGTACAGAGGGCACGGCCACTGTCCCCAGCCCAGCCTCAAAGGCAGGCAGGCCTTAGGGAGACAGGGATCAATGGTGGGGATGCTGCTGGAAGTGTAAGCAGAGCAAGAGGCTGTGCAGCAGCACTGAGGGCTTGGCTGCTGTCCTCTCCTGATTTATCACTCACAAAGGGAGCCTCTCCTACCTGCAGAGCTGAGGGCAGCCAGGCACGGTGTGTGCAGGCACCAGAAGCACTGGCTGCGTGTTCCAGGGAAATCAGAGCGGAACAGGCAGTGAGAGGGAAATTCAGTGCCTGAATGTGGCTTTTAATTTTCAGCCATCCTATCAACCACTCTCAGGGTAAGCCTTGTACGAGCTCTGATTTCCAGGACAAAATTAAAGCCATCAGTTACAGGAGGTTGAGGATGGCTTGGCTTGAAGTTTTCCTTTCTCCTCTCTTAAAACTCGATGTAGGGGAAACTTTGCCCACTTTCCTTTTCCCAGAGGACCTTCTGGGCTGCAAGGAGAGCTGCCATCCCCACAGCTCCAGGAGGGAACCAAGGCAGGACTTTGTGACCTCAGTGGTTGCCAGGACTGCCCTGAGTGCTCTCAGAAGCCTTTCTGGAGATGGTGCTTCTGGATGTGGTTTAGTGACCATGTCGTGGCCAAGTTGAGATGCTGTTCCAGGGACTGAAATTCCAGAATTCCTATAGCACAGGCACTAATTCTCTCACTTTGGCTCAGTGAGGGAATTCACCTCAGCTGTGTGGCTGCCGTCCTGTACTCCCTGACCTCCCAGACTGATGCTGCTGTTTCAGGCTGTATTTTTTCCTCCACTTTAGGCTGTGCTTTCTCCTCCACTCTTGCAGTGGAGCACTGCACTGAATCTGAAGCCTCCAGTGTGGTATTTCCCAGGATTTGGACCTTTCAGTGCCGTGTGAGCAGAAGGATGGAGGACAGAAGGATGCAGCTGGTTCCCATTCCAGAGTCTCCAGCAGGAGGGTGGTTGAGCAGGGATGCTGTGGGCTCAGATTTAATGCTGCTGTTCCTCCTTCCCCAGAGATCATCGACGACCTCACGAACCTGGTGGAGAGCACAGACGACCGACTGCGCAACCAGACCCGGCACGTGAAGATGGTGGACAAGAAATTGGAGTCCTGCGGTAGGAAATGGTAGAAAATCCAGCAGCAATCACTCCATACCAGGGCAGCTCCTGACTGATGATGTGCAGTTATTAACTGTTGCTAATTGCTGTGCAATGTGCTCCCCCCCGCCCCAGGACAGCTCCTTTCAAAGGCACAGACTCCAGCACTCCAAACACCTCCAGCAGGTTTGCTGTGCTGAAGTGCTGGTGCAGTTGATTTCCTTGAGCCATTTGACTCCAGCATTGCACAATATCCTGATTGTATGAAATGGTTTGAAATTAGAGCAGTGCATGTTAATTAGCTTTACACAAACTTGCTACCAGCTCTCACAAAGCGGGCACAGCAGGGAGTGAGGCTGCAGGGGCGTTCCTGGGGGTGTCCTGCAGGAATGAGCTCTTAACCCAGCAGCATTCAGAGCCTGCCAGGCATGAAATCCTTCCTGGTGACTCCTGAAGTGATGTGAAAGCTGCTAAAGCTAAACTGGCCTCCCTCTCCGTAGAGCCAGGGAGAGGTGATGATCACAGGCAGGTTTGGATGAAGAGCTGAGGGCTGCTAGCCCAGGAGAGAATGCTGTGGGTGATATCAGAAATTGTCTTTATGTGGGGAGGGTGACTGACTGAGGGGTGAAGTCCCTGGGGAGGAGGTGGCAGTTCAGTTCTGGAAGAAGCATGTCTGGTTCTGGTGTCCCTGCTTCATTTTTATCGTGCTAGAAGACTCAAAATGCTCCACAGAAATTTGACTTACAGTCAGAAGTTGTTGAAATTTGGTTTATGTAGTTTAGTAAAGAGAAAGCCAAGAACTGATGTGGTCACATACCTGTTTGTGGCTGGTGGGAGATTTCATCCTGTGGAGAGAGGCTCTGGCTGCAGAAGCTCCCAAGCTTAGACTGCCAGTGAGGCATCTTTCCAGCACTCACAATTCCAGGGATTTATTTGGTTCTCCATCAATGATAACTCTGGGAAAGCTTGGTTGATGTAGGTTAATGAAAACCTGTGGCTTCTTCTGGAGGTTAAAGTTGACTTGTCAGAGTCGTTTGTCTCTGAGTTCCCTCGTACCAACTGCAGATGGAATTAAAGGCGTGACTGCAGAGTTCATGACTGACTCTTTTATTTTAGATCTTGCATGTTGATGCAAGATGGATTTAATTTAAAACTAAGTGCACTTGAATGATGCTGAGTACCCCTGTGTGCCTTTGGAGTCTCCCCTTAATTCCTGTGGCTTCGTTTTCCTCACGAGTCCAGGGTAGCTCAGCGTGGCCTGGGGGACGGGCAGGGAGTTAGTCCCGTGGCTTCCAGGAGGGATTTCTCCCCAATTTTAGGTTCCTCATGCAAGTGCAGCCCCAGCCTTGTTGCTGCATGATGAGCCTTTCTCTTTAACTCAGGAAGCCCATCCTGGCCCCTTGGGGAATTTTGGAGGAGGAGGAGGATGGGAGAAGCGAAGGCTGGGAGGATCCTTGGGCTGGATTCCTTGGGGGTGACCTCTCTCACCCTTTGCACATTGAAAAACATTCTGCTTTGGTGAGAAGTGCTGCCTCTGGTGCCCATTCCCTCTGCTCCCACAGGTCTTCCTGTGTTTGCATAACAATTTGGGCATAAGGAAGCACCATATTGCCTCAGATGGCTGCTTCCCCCTGCCCAGGCCAGAGCTGTAGAACAACAATGCCGAGGACACAAGCTTTTATGGCATTCCTCCCACCCCTTTCCACCCTTATCCCTGGCACTGGAATGAACTGGTATACTGGGATGAGAAACACACCCCCTGTATGCATGATTGTCCCTGGAATGAGGCCAAGCAGCAGGAAAACTGGAACCTGCTAGGGACTGTGTCAGAGTGCTATTTTTAATCATTTCAATTGATGAAATCTTCAGTAACTCTCTGGATTTGGTGTCTCACTTTGGATTTAAAGCAGGGTGAAGTGCTCAGCCTTCCCCCTTGCCCACCCCTTCCTTACTCAGACCCAGTCTCCACTCTGTTCCAGCATGTGGCTGTGAATGTGTTTTTCCCTCCTTTTTGAAATCATGATGTCTTTTTATTCTTCTGATGAGTGCCTGTGCCGGAGCCACAGGCTGTGGATACAAGCGGAACACACTGGCTGGAATAATGGAATAATCTGTTTTACAAGCAGGAATGTAATGCATTAATGGGTGTGTCTTTGTTAGCAGCCAGTATAATCATAAAATCAAAGTATTGCTGATGAAACCCAACTTTAATCAATATTTCAACATCTCCCTCTCATGCAAACCTCATTTCCAGCTGTGGGGGCTGCTCCCAGTGCCCGCTGTGGTTTGGGCTGTGCCCTCGGCGTTACCTGCCTGGCCCAGGGGCAGCCTCTTGCCCCTGTGCCCGTGCTCAGGCCTGGCACAAACCCCCAGGTTGTCCTGGCTGGGTTCTTTTCATTCACAGCTTATTTTCAGTGCCATTTTTCTCGCTGTCCCCCGAGCTGCTGACAGTGCCGTGCCCAGGGAGGGCTGTCCTGTCTCCCTCGGTGGCCTCGGGCAGCCCCACGCTGGTGTCACTGGGAACTCCCAGGGATTGCAGCGGAAGAATAACCACGGGATAGACTCCAGCCCGCTGCATTTATGAAATTATTGTTGAAAATCATCAGTCATCCGCAGGCAAATGTTTGCACGCTGCCTGGCATTGTTTGAGCCCTTCCCAGTGAGTGCTGGGCATTAGGAGGGGTGCTGGAATGTATAAGTTTGTTAGATTGCAGAAATTTGCATTGAGCTTTCACCAGAGCGTTCGCACAACTCATCAGTGGAGTGCCAGGCTGCCTGTACCAGCTTTGCCCCAGGAATGGCTGCTGCACAGTCCTGACTTCTCAGCCTCACCACTGACGCTCTTGGCTTGGTTTGTCCTCTCTCTCCCAGTCTGGGCACCTTTAGGGGTTTCTCCAGAGTAGTGCTCACTAAACATTTCTCAATAACTATTTTATTAGAAACTTTAACCCTCAGAATGCCCTCTTAAGAACTGCTTTTAAGAATTTGCAAATAAATTAAAGTGTAATTAATGTGGAGATGCTGGAGGATGTCGCTGTTTAAGCCCAGCTCCCCAGAGCCACCCTCCTCCTGTCCCCACAGGAACCATTCCTTCAGTCTGTGGGCCACCCCTGGGAAATTTCCACTGGGAAATGTCTGCCCATAAGAGTCCAGAAGGTGTTCTTTGAGTTCATTTGGATGCTGGTGGTCACTCAGGACAGGTGTTTTGTGGTTATTGGGCACCAGAGCCAGCTCAGGTCACTGCTCCTTGTAGGGCTTCTCCACACTGCACTGGGTCTGGTGGTTCCTGCCCCAGTGAGTCCAGTAAGGTCCAACCCAGATCGTGGCTCACACCAGTTCAAGGTCACATCCATCAGTGTCTACCTGGTTAGGTTGGAGTTCCAGGGTTCCCAGAACCACAGACTCACTGAGGCTGGAAAAGCCCTCCCAGAGCATGGAGTGCAGCCTGTGCCCAGTCCCCACCTTGTCACCAGCCCAGAGCAGTGGGTGCCACGTCCAGGCACTCCTTGAGACAAGAACCAGAGCAGAGAACTCCTCCCCTTGCTCCCAGCCTGGCTGGCAGCAGGGGGTTGGTGCTTTTGGGTAACTTTCCCCTCATCCTTGAGTTTTGTAGTGGATTTTTTGTTTGGTTATTTTCCCTACAGACACAAGTAGCCTGCAGAGAGGATGGTTAAGCCAGGCTTTGGCTGTGATAAGAACATTCTCAGGTGTTTGTGTCTGGAGGAGCCAAGGGGATTTTAGTAACTCAGGCCACAGCTGGGAGCTCTGTTGGCAGACTGAGATGGTTACATCCAAGCTGTGCCATGTGTGGAGTCAGAAATGTTCTTTGGTTCTGCTGAACCAGACCATGAACTGGGGAGGGGACCTGGGCACTGCTGGTTCTACTCCTGGTCCTACCCCAGTCACTCTCTGGTGCTTCTCCTGTAGCCAGGGAGAAAGCTTTTGTTTCCTGGAGAAGCAACACAGAAAATCATGACTTTGTCACAGTCAAAACAAGCAAAAAAAACCAGGAAACTTTTATTTCTGTCAGATGAGTCTGTATCCATCCCCTTGCAAGCAGCCTGAGGGCAGCAGACCATGTTCCCCCTGTGTGCATCCCTCTGCCCTTCCAGATAAATGAGGAGAATGAGGCACAACGACAGCAAATCCCCTTCTGGAGCAGGACCTGAGTCCTGGAGAACAGCACCCAGAGCTGAGAGGGGCCTGAGCAGTTCCTTCCCTGTCCCTGCTTTTCTCCTGTTCCACAAGATGGCAATGCAATCTAATCACCTCCTCAGCCCCAGGTAGATGCTCTCAGCTCCCCTTTGCCTTCCTTCCCAGGGAGGGGTTGGGGATGCCAAAAGCAGGGTGTAAACTACATCAAATTAATCTGTATCAGGATTCTGGGTTTTTTTTAATCTTAGCAAATCACCAAAACACCTGAATTAAAACCAGCGCTTTGCTAAACCCATTAATTGGAGGTTTTGGAAGGTTTGGTTTGTTTCAAAACAGGGTGGCTTGGATTATATAAGGTTTCCTGTAGAAAATAATGATTCATGCAGGCTGGGGCCTTTTTCTGCCAGGTTCTGTGATCTCTCTGTTCTCAGTTTTGCTTATTTTTGCCATGGATTTAATTTGCTTTATAAATTATGATGGCAGATGCTCAGGTTTGTTCCTCTGACGTATCCTGTGTGTTTAGATGAGCAAGTCCCCATCCATTTGTTTTTTTCTCAGTGGAGAGGAGGAGCTGGTTCAGTTGCCATGAAATCAGCCTTTCCTGCAATCTGACTCTTGGAGAACTTACTCTGATATTCCTCCCCAGTGCTGCCCTGACAACTGCACTGGCTCTGAGTCACCTGTCCAGTCTTCAATGGGATGAGATGTCTTGGCCTGGCAAGATGTGTATTTTCCCGAGTTTCTTTTTTTAATTATAATTTTTCCTTCCTTCAGTTTTGTTCTGGGTTTGTTTTTTTTTTGCAAATTTTTGTCCCATCTGCTACCTGGAAGAAGGAGAGTGTGGGGAAGGGAGGGCTTTGCCTGAGAGACAAATGGGGCAGTCAGGAAACAAAAGATGTGGCCAAGTGTTGGAACTTTCCATTGAAATGGTCCTGGCTGGGGGGAGGTGATACCAGGAGAATAAAGGTGAGGGAGCTGCCCTCGAGGTCTGGCTGGGTTTTTGGGGAGTCCAGGTTTGGGGGAGGAAGGAGCTGGTTGCCTGTGATGCCTTAAATGTCTACCTAGAAACAGAGAGCAGGCAGGAATAAAGGAATAAAGGAGGGATTGATTGGAAAGGCCTTCAGAGGTCACACTCTGGGCTCCAGAGGTTCCTGCCTCAGTGCATCCCAACATGGACAATGACAGCTCCCGAGTTCTTCCCACTTTGATATCAGCATCAATTGCCCAAGCAGAAGCCAGGCAAGGATGGAATTTGCCCAAGCTTGCCCCCCTGTCCCCAAGATGAAGGTTTGCAGTTGTTGGGCCCAGGAGGGTCTGGGTGTCCTTGGAGAGCGAGCTGGAGAGGCTTTGTTATGTCAGTGTGAGCATGAGAGAACAGCACTGAACGAGCTCCAGGGACCTGCAGAGTTCCACTGGGCACTGCAGGGCTGGGAACAGAGAAAAGTTCAAACCCAAGGCATCAGGGTGTCCCTGCTGCCTGGCTGCCCAGAGCCCAGAACCAGAACGTGCAGTGCCCAAACACCAGGATCAGCTCCTGCTGGAGCCTCTCCCCGCAGCCACTCTGGTGTGTTGGACTCTGAGATCCTGCTCAGTTCTGTTTCTGTTCCCTGCCTGCCTCCAGGCTGGTCCCCAGAGCCCTCAGAAGCCGTGGCTGACCCAGTCCTGGGTGGTGAGGAGGGCGAGCTGCCCGTGCACAAGGCGGAGGTGAAGCTGTTCGTGTCGGGCACACTGCCCTGCTGTGCCCAGGGGTGCTCAGAGCAGGAGGATGAGGAGTTGCAGTTCATCAGGAAGGTGAAGGAGCAGGGGGTGGAGCCCGAGGAGCAGGGGGAGGACCTGGCCAAGGACCCCCAGCGCCTCCAGAACCTCATGGAGGAGGGCATGGAGTGGTGAGACACTGCAACACCTTGGAACCTCGGGAGGCTGGAGAAAGGCATTGAGGAGAGGAGGGGGGAGAAGCTTGGTGCCTGGAGCAGGAGGACACTGAGGAAGAGGAAGAGGAAGAGGAAGAGGAAGAGGAAGAGGAAGAGGAAGAGGAAGAGGAAGAGGAAGAGGAAGAGGAAGAGGAAGAGGAAGAGGAAGAGGAAGAGGAAGAGGAAGAGGAAGAGGAAGAGGAAGAGGAAGAGGAAGAGGAAGAGGAAGAGGAAGAGGAAGAGGAAGAGGAAGAGGAAGAGGAAGAGGAAGAGGAAGAGGAAGAGGAAGAGGAAGAGGAAGAGGAAGAGGAAGGGATCAGTGATGAGGAGGTTGAGCGCTGGTGCAGGATGAGGCATCAACGAGCACCAGAGAGGAAAACTGAGGATATGGAAGTGATGGAGGTGGAAGGTGAGGTCAGTCTGGAGAAGAGTCAGAGTCCAAGTACAAGGAGTACACAGTGAAGGTGAAATTGAGCCACGTCTCAGACTGGTCTTTATCCACCCCAAGGACCAGATCACAGTTCAGGAGAGAGAAGCAGAAAGGAGCAGGAGGGAAAGAGGATGGCAGAGGAGAGGCACAAGTACACGCTTCAGATCGTACAAGAGGAAGCAAAGAAGGAGCTGGGTCAGCTGGGAAGAGCCTTCTGGGTCAGAGAATCCCTTCAAGATAAATTTCTGAGAACAAGCTTGTTTTTTCCCCCCCATTACTCCTATTGGAAGGCTGGAATGGTCATAAACTTATTTCCAGCCTGGACTTGTCAGGGATACTTCATGATGCCCACGTGCAGCCCTTGTTCTGCTGTCCTGAATAGTTCTTTTCCCTTTTTTATTTTCTTCCCTCAAATATGTGTGTCCAAGAGATCACTCAGTGTGCCCTCCCAGCTTTTGTTTCGCAGGGCTGAACAAGTGTCTTTACATTTTCATCTCCTAAATTAATCTGTTTTCTGCCAAGTCTTTTTTGCACTTCTTCCTACTTAAACCTTTTTGATTTTTGACCACAGGAACCAAGTGCAGCATCCCTGGAGCCTTCTCATGATTCTGGGTTTTACAAACCCTATAACCTGGCTTGTCCAGGAGCTCCAGCACTTCTGTTGGAAATGCTGCAATTCCAGCATGTTGGTGCCTCAGTCATTCTGATTTTGAGCTGTTTGCTGGGGCCTTTCTCACTCTTCAATGTTTTCCACTCACTTTCATTTTCTTTCCAACTCACAGCAAAAACCGTTGTTCATCCCCAGTGTGTGGCTTCCTCTGCTATCCAGTGGAATTTCAGCCTTCCTCCATTCATCTTCACAGTTCCCCATTTTTTCCCCCCGTTCAGTCCCAGCTTTCCTGTGTGCTGGTGCTGCTTTCCAGCTTTGTGTCAGCAGCAGATTTCATTAGCACACTTACTTCTTGTGCCAAGGTCATTAATAAAAATATTTAATAAGATCAGCCTGCTGACCATTCCTGGAGGAGCTCTGCCGGTGACCTCCATCCATTCTGATCCTTCTTTCAACGCTGCTTCCCCTTTCACCAGTTTCCTGCCCTTGCAGTGCTGCTAATCCCCAGTTTTTCATTTCAGGGTTTCCCATGTGGTGCTGAAGTCTGTGTGGGTAGGATCTATCTCACTTCCTTTGTCTAGGAAATTCATTATCTGACCAGCTAACCTGGTTAGCTCTGTGTGATCTGATTTCCCCTCAGTGCACTCCCAGTGTTTTCTATGCCTTGAACCATTTTTTTAATGTTCTAATTAGTCTTTGTTTGCTCTGGAGCCTCTGTCCTGCTGAGGTTGGTCAGATTTTGAGGACAGCCTGAGAGTGGCGTGTCTGGGGCTGGGCTGTGAGATGTAAATCAGGCAGAGGTTGAAGCCTGGAGCTGTGAAATGCCATCCCTCCCCATCAGGAGACAGAGTGAGGGGAGAGGAGGAGCAAAAGGCAATAGACATCCTCTTAATTACATTTGCATATGCAGCTGTTCAAACAGACTGAACTTCACCAGTGCCTGTTCATATCTATCAGGAGATTTAGAGCAGCTGTTGTCAACCCACGCAGCGAGATCCTACAAATCTGGTGCTAAAACAAGCCCCTGGGCACCCTGCTCACCCAAGCTGTCCATCACTGCAAAAGGCCAAGCAATTAATTGCGTTTCCATATTGAAAATAATTGAATTGTGTGAAATATCCAAGGGTGACTGCTTACAGCTCGGTTTCCAAGGATACATGTTGCAGAATTAAATCATTAATTTATATTTCTGAAAATGGCGATGAAATGTGTTAATTTGTACATTACCAAAGAGGCTCAAACTTGCCTCCTTCTGCCTTTTCTTTCCTAATATGCTCAATGACAAAATAATTGCTCTCCCCGATCTGGAGCTGAAATACAACGGTGTTCAGGCTCGGGGATTTTGTGCCACGTTAAAACCTAAATTAGGGGGGAAATCGTCCGGGTTAAACGTTTGCAGTAATTCCTGCAGCCTGAAATTCTGCCTTAATCTATGGCTCCCAAATGCCAAGCCTTGTGCAGCCTCTCTTGGTGATGTTACCCTGAATCCACCCCGAGCCAGAGCTGTGCTGAGCACACAGGGCCTGGGCAGAGAGAGGGTCCAGCATCTGGAATTCTGCTTCCCGAGCCCCGGGCACTGCAGGGACACAACAATGCACAGAGGATGTGGTCAGTGGAGAAATGAGTCCGCTAGGGACAAGTGGTTATGTTGTCTCTTCAGGGCTTTGTGAGATGCATGGAGGATGCTGATCCCACCAGAATCCGGGGATATAAATCAACAGGGGCTGTGATCTCAAGTATTTTTTGTTTTGCAGAAGTGCAGTAGGATTCCTGCCATGGTGACAGTGGAGTGGAGGAAAAGTGTCCTCAGGCACAGGGGAGGACCAGTAGGAAAGCTCTGCCCTTGTGGGGGTTTGTGGGGTCTGAGGGGCATTTCTGGTGTCGCTTTAGGAAATGTATTGAGGTGAAAATCAAGATGTTGGTGCAGCATTCACCTCATGGCATTCCAACTCAGGCAGAGTGTTACTGAGTGTTCATCCCACATCTGGGACTGTGGTTCTGGTTTGGGAAGGGGCAGGAGATCTGTGAGCCAGGGCTGGGCAGTGTCCCTGTCCCAGGGCTGTGCTCGGGGTGGCATGGGTGGGATGTGGGGCTCAGGGGGCTCCCTGTGACCCTCAGGAGGTTCAGCAATGCCAAGTGCAGGGTCCTGCAGGGGAGTCAGAGTGATCCCAAACCAGGCTGGGTGGGGATGGATGGGGAGCTCACACTGGAGCTGCTGTGCCATCCCTGGAGCTGCTGTTTGCTCCTGGGGGAAGCAGAGGAGTGACACTGGAATGTCACACTGGTCTGCAAACCCAGCTGGATGCTGGAATGCTCTCAGGTCTGCAGCTGCACACTGGGGTTGGCTGCTGGAACATGCAGCCTGTCTGCTTCAGCAATGAGGGCTGGGGAGGGAAGGGGCTTGTTTCTGCTGCAGGGTGATCACCTTGTGCCTTTGGTGTGATGTTCTGGTGGGTTCTGAGCCCTGCAGGTGTGAGGCTGTGACTCGTGGGGCACTGGCTGCATTGTGTCCCCAGAGGGGCTGTGGCACACAGTAGCTGCTGTGTAATACTTATCTCCTAAATACTCACAAAACCTGCACCAGAACATTGCTCTGCTGGCAAGGAGAACAGTACCACTAGCTCTGTTTCAGTGGAAACTTCATTTTCCAAGCCATCCTTTCTGAATCCGTCTGGTTCTTACATTTATCTGCGAGATGCATTGGGAAAACTTGGAAAACTTGCCTCTAATTTGCAGTAGCCTTTTGAGGGAGGTGCTGCAGGCTTGCACCTCACCCTTGGGTCGTTGTGGGCCTGATAATTAATTATGTTTACCACTGTGGCTCCCGGGGCTGAGGGGAGCAGGGAATGGTGCAGGATGTTCCCAGTCTCTCCTTCCCACCCCTTCTCTGTAAACATCTTCCTCTCCATGCTTTCTTTTGTCAGAAGCCTGAAAGAATACACTTATTTTAAACTTCTTTCTGCTTCCACAGAGGGACGGTTTTATAGGATATAGACAGTGCCTGCTGGGATTTTTATGGCCTATAGTTTTCTCAGCAAATGGTTTTGAGCACAAGTTGGCTCGGCTGGAATGACCTTCTCTTGTTCATTAACTGTCTGTTGAAAAATATGCGTGTGGTGGTAGTTAGAGAGCCTTGGCTGGGGTTGTTTTAGGTGGTGCAGGGAGGTCTGAGCCTTTCCTTCCCTCCTCATTATCAAGCAGCAGAGGCTGCTTAGGGCCTGGTTTATTTACCTAATAAACTGCCTCTTTATCGTCTAGGAAATGCTCACATTTTTCAGCCAAGAAATCCTAGTAACAGGCAAACAGAGGTCTAGCAGTCAGGTCTGGGGAAACAACAAAATGAAGGTCAGCTAATATTGCTGTTATTCTCTTTCCTGGTGGCCATGACAGCAGGGGTGGTTTATTTGAAGATCCCAGACTCGGAGTCATTGCTCGCATTGTTGGTCCCCCGAGCACGGGAGGCTGTGCCAACACTTGGGATATTAATGTATTCTACAGATCAGTGAATGAGGAATTCCTCTGCACTCCTTTCTTCGGGAAAAAAAGGGAAAAAATCCCCTTCTCCCCCCTTCCCCCTTCTCCCCACACTTTGTTTGCCGTGGCTTTGTCTGCGGGGTGTTGCTGAGCATCCCTAATGAGCCAGGGAGGAATCGTGGCTGGGATCCTGCAGCAGGGCTGGACACAGCTCAGGTACAGCATCTCCCACACGGGCAGGGCTTGTGCCAGGGATACCCGAGGAGGAGGAGGAAGGGAAAGGCTCATGTGGGACACACACAGCTCCCTGATTTGCCTCCTCCCAGGAGAAAATCCTGCCCTGTCCCCCTGTGATGCCTCCCTGCTTCCTTAGCCTTCATCCTGGCTCCTGCTCCGAGGACATGACAGCGATTCCTGCTCCCCTCCTTACTGCCAGGGAGGGACTGGGATGTGCTGGGGAGGAACATGGGGCAGCCCTGGCCATGCAGGGGAGCAGAGGCTTGGTGGGATGGATGTGCTGAGACTTTAGTGGGGTGCAGTGGGAATAAAAGCTGGGTTCAGGAGGAGACAATTATCCAACAGTAATGCCAGGGATCAGGGAAAGGCATCTGAGCAGGTTTTTTGATATATTCCTGTTCCGTAGCAGGAATTGTACTTAGATATTTTTTAATATATTCTTTGATCCCTCATGGAAATGTTAATGAGACGAAAACTCCTAAAGAGCTCTCCAGACACTGCCCAGCTCTGGAGAAGGGTGGACTGAAACACAGCCCCTCTGAGGGCTCCTGAGACACAAGCAGCCCCTTTGTTCCCTCCTCTCTATCCCAAGACACGTCTAAAACGAGAGGGAAATGAGAGGAGGCTGAAGAGGCTGGGAGGAGGCTGAGCATTGCCATTGACAGGAGGAAAATCCCGGAGCAGCTATTGAGGCTGAGCTGCCAGGCCCTGCTCTGGCCGTTTGAAGTGCAGACAGAGCTGCTCCCGGGATGGAAGTGGATGCTTGTGGGCTGCCTTTCACTTGGACTTCATTAAGGAACTCCCAGCCTTTGTCCCGAGGGGGCTGTGAACGTGTGAAGCTCAGGCCCCCCA
The DNA here is from genome assembly GCA_013396875.1 of Vireo altiloquus. Lineage (NCBI taxonomy): Eukaryota > Metazoa > Chordata > Aves > Passeriformes > Vireonidae > Vireo > Vireo altiloquus. The sequence goes on along the minus strand of VZRF01003633.1, from coordinate 210,919 downwards.
TGGGGCTGGGCTGGAGGGGATGGGCACACGGGGGGACGTGCCAAGGTGCCAAACTGCAGAGCAGGGAGTGGGACTGGCACTGCCACAGCTCATCCCTGGTGTGGGAGCTCATCCCTGGAGTGGGACTGGCACTGCCACAGCTCATCCCTGGAGCTGGGAGCTCGTCCCTGGAGTGGGACTGGCACTGCCACAGCTCACCTTTGGTGTGGGAGCTCATCCCTGGAGTGGGAGCTCATCCCTGGAGTGGGAGCTGGCACTGCCACAGCTTGTCCCTGGAGTGGGAGCTCATCCCTGGAGTAGGACTGGCACTGCCACAGCTTGTCCCTGGAGTGGGAGCTCATCCCTGGTGTGGGAGCTGGCACTGCCCAGCTCGTCCCTGGAGTGGGACTGGCACTGCCACAGCTCATCCCTGGAGTGGGAGTTCATCCCAGGTGTGGGAGCTCATCCCTGGAATGGGACTGGCACTGCCACAGCTCATCCCTGGAGTGCTGCTGAGCTGGGGGATCCCAGCAGACAATGTTTTGTGTTTAGCTCTAGAGCATTAGCAAGGTGACAGTGCTGCTAAAAAGCTTTGGAAAAGCACCTCACTGGAGCCAAAGTGACTCATTCCTGCTAGAAATGCAGCAAATGTTTTTCTGGCATTTAAGTAAGATGCGAAAATATTCATTTCTCACCTTGATGTTGAATTAAAGACAAAAGTGAGGGGGGAAAGCTCCGTGTTTAGGCCTTCTAGAGAAACAGCAGCGGTGCCAAATGATTCATGCTGGGTATTTTACAACATGGGGCAAGGCAGTGCCATAAACAGGAACATTCCCAGTTCCCTGAGATGGGATGATTGGATTTCTTCCTGTGGATTGTGCATTCTGTGTTTTCAGACTCAGAACAGCTCCATTTGGCACAGGGTGTTTGCCCAGGACGCTCAGATCCCTTGGGAACTGGGGAGAGGTTCAGAGCTGATCTCCATTTTCTGGCAGACCGGTTGGGATGTGGGGGAGCAGTGGCTCTTCATCCTTCTCCCTGCACCTCAGCCCTTTGCTGCTATTAGAATTCCTTCATTTCTGCACCTCTCCCAGCGTCACTGCTTCTGCTTTCCTGCTTGTCGTGGTAATGACAGCATTATTAATGTTCCCTGGGCTCCTTTGCCACGTCCTCTGACACCGTTAAGTGGTTTAATTGTTTGCCATCACCTGCCATCAACCTCTCCCCTCTCAGGCTCAGTTTAAAGACATAGAAAGGCATAAAATCCATTTTTCTGGGCATGGACAGACAATATAGGATAAACCATAAAAGGATAAACCATAAAGTCACTCCAAGACACCTGTGGTACCTGGTTGGCTCTGGTTCTGGATGCAGCTCTGCCCATGAAGGATAAGCTCAGTGCTGCCCTGTGTTCTCTGCCCTCCTTGGAGCATTCACAGCATATTTGTGTGCGAGGATTGGTGGTTACAGAGAAACTGTCCTGGACAGGAATATCTGAGTTTGGATCAGCCAGCCCTGCCTGGTGTTGAAAAGCTGTTCCTGTGCCTGGATCCTCCACTGAGACCTCTCTGCCACTGGATTTGCTCCAGCCCAGAGTGCATCCAAGGAGCTGCTTGTGCTCAGTGCCTGCAGCAGGGTCAGGCTTTGGGGCTGTGCATTGTGCTTGCAGTAAGGAGCTGGTGAATGTGGGGCTCGCTGTGTGCTGTGCTGAGCCAGCCCTGAGCAGACAGGGAAAGCTCAGTTCAGGTACTCAGCAACTGCTCAGAATCCTGGGAGGATGTGAGGCCCTGGCACTGCCCAGAGCAGCTGTGGCTGCCCCTGGATCCCTGGCAGTGCCCAAGGCCAGGCTGGACATTGGGGCTGGGACAGTGGGAGGTGTCCCTGCCATGGCAGGGGTGGCACTGGGGGGGCTTTAAGGTCCCTTCCAACCCAAACCATTCTGTGATTCCATGATTCCAGGATGCCCAGGCTTGCTCCCATTACAAAATCCATGCTGTATTTTGGCTGCCAGAGGAACACTGGAGGTCATCTTCCTGGGAAGGAAGAGCAGGAAGATTTCCTTTGCTGCTGAGTGAATGAAGATCAGCGTGGTGCTGGTGGCCTTTTGGTGGCCATCTTTTGTCCTGCTGATCCTGGCAAGAAGGACATGGTTAAGTCATCAGAGGGCTTGGAACTGGGGAGTATTTAGGTGTTAAATGGCCTGGAAGTTGAGGTGGCAGCTCCCAGAAGGGAATGGTGTCCTTAGGTGGGCACTCAGGTATTTTTATGGGATATGACTGAATGTAAATTTTACAGCAGACAAGTTCCAGTCGTCTGCTTCCTGCTTGATTTGGCACAGGACACAGAGAGCCCAGCGTGAGGTAAGGCTGGGTTTGGCTGGGCTCTGCTCAGTGCCTGGCTGTGGTCTGGCTCACCTGAGACCCTGAGCTGCCTCCGTGACTCTGAGATAGTGGGGGGACCTCATCTCCTTCTCAAGCCTTCATTCAGCATTAGTCAAGAAAGAAATGGGGATCAGGGAGGCAGGAAATATGTTATTTGTATTCTTGGGTCCTTAGAGAATTACAGAAGGGTTTGGAGGTGACCCCAAATCCCACCCAGTGCCACCCCTGCCATGGCAGGGACACCTCCCACTGCCCCAGGCTGCTCCCAGCCCCAATGTCCAGCCTGGCCTTGGGCACTGCCAGGGATCCAGGGGCAGCCACAGCTGCTCTGGGCACCCTGTGCCAGGGCCTGCCCTCCCTCCCAGGGAACAATTCCTTCCCAACATCCCATCCAGCCCTGTCCTTCTTCAGCTCAAGGCCATTCCCTGTCCTGTCACTCCATGCCTTTGTCTGAAGTCCCTCTCCAGCTCTCCCAGAGCCCTTTTAGGCACTAGAAGGAGCTCTAAGGTCTCCCTGGAGCCTTCTCCAGGCTGAACAACCTCACCTCTCCCAGCAGGAATACCCAGCCTGATTCTTCCCTCTTCAGAGCTCTCCCACCTCGCAGCTTCCAGGAAGATGAGTCCTTCTCATCACATTGGTCACTGGGTTTGTGCAGTTTATCCTTTCATGTGCCAGGGGTGAAACCACCCCTGGTGGTGGAGTTTCCTTTGATGCAACCAGACTGCACTTCAGGAGTCCTCAGCTGTCTAACTTCTTGCATAAGAGACTTTCTTTGAGAGATATTTTTAAAGACATCTCTGATAAAAATACCACAGGTAGGAGGGAGAGCTCTTGGCACACTCACCTTCCCCAGTGTGATGGGGTTACGCCCTTTGCTTTATATAGATCCAGAAAAAGGGGGATTTGTAATTCGTGGGATAATGGAGGGTTGCTGAATAATGCTGTATAGACTCCTGTTAAACCTGGAGCCTTTTCCAGGCTGAAGTGTTACAAAGCAGTGTCTGAAGCCTGTGTGGAGCACCTGCTCCTCACGGTGTCATGAGTTGGCAAAAAGTCAGGATTGCTGCCAGTTCTCCCCCAGGATTCAGGCAATTAATCCCCACCCTGAGTCCTGTGCTCTGTCAGGTCATGCTGAGTGCAGGCAGAGGCATCACCCATCTCCTGGTCATGGGGACGAGCACACCCTGATGCCTTAGGTTTGAACTTTTATATTTTTCAAATCCTTTTATATGTTTCAATGCCCAGTGTGACTCTGCAGGTCCCTGGAGCTCGTTCAGTGCTGTTCTCTCATGCTCACACTGACATAACAAAGCCTCTCCAGCTCGCTCTCCAAGGACACCCAGACCCTCCTGGGCCCAACAACTGCAAACCTTCATCTTGGCGAGAGGGGGGCAAGCTTGGGCAAATTCCATCCTTGCCTGGCTTCTGCTTGGGCAATTGATGCTGATATCAAAGTGGGAAGAACTCGGGAGCTGTCATTGTCCATGTTGGGATGCACTGAGGCAGGAGCCTCTGGAGGCCAGAGTGTGACCTCTGAAGGCCTTTCCAATCAATCCCTCCTTTATTCCTTTATTCCTTTATTCCTGCCTGCTCTCTGTTCCTAGGGAGCCATTTAAGGCATCAGCCCTACCTGGGACCTCCAAGCCTCACTCACACAGAAGCACAGCCTGGCCCCAGCAGCCGCTGCTGTCCTGCCACAATTGGGATTATTTCCCCCTATTTTGGGGCTGCAGGAGCTGCTGTGCCCTGTTGGGTTTGTTCAGTGCTCAGGGCAGATCATTGCTGCTCTGCTGTGCAGTCCCAGGTGCCCAGGGAGGTTCTTGTGACGCTGCTGGTCCCAACCTCTCTCCAAAACTGCTGATGATTTTCTGGAAAGAGTTGTTTTAGCACGAACTGCTGCCTTGCTAAACGCTGCTGCAGCTTCTTCCCCTGTGAAATTATAACACAATCTTCCTTTTGGGTGGGGGGAAGAGCGGAATGGAAGTTCATTGGGAAATGAGTGTTTAATGCTGCCAGGGAAGGTTCCTGATTGTGATGGATCCTGGAGCTGGTAATGAATGTGCACTATCAGGGCTGGGGGATTTGGGGTGTGAATTTCCCAGGGTCTAATCATCTCATAAGGCTGCTGAGTGTGACTCCTTCCCCAGTAATCTACTTAACTCAGTCATTTAGCCCTCCTCTTGCCTCGCCAGGAGAATGAAGCTCCCAGGTTGTTTGCATGACAAGTAGCCCAGGATTGTCTGGCGCTTTGAGGAAGATGCTGGGAGTTAATTGGAGCAGCTGGAGTTGGTGGTTTCCCATGTTCACTGGCTGAGGAGCAGCAGAGCTTTTATGGGCAGCACTATTCCAGGCTGCACCATGTGTTTTGATAGCTAAAATACTAAAAAAAAAAAAAAAAAAGGTTTGCCTTTCCAAAGGATGTTTTTCTCCACCAAAACTAATCTCGAGGGAAAATGATGTTTGGTAGCTCTAGAATTATTGGATTTGCAGATAGAAAGTGCTGTGCTAATGGCAGCTACTGACTGATGACCAAAGCAGCGAACTGGGAGATGTACTTGGCAGCTGGTCCTGCTAAAATCCTCCCCTCAAAGCCATGAAAACCACAGTGAACAATGTTGAAATAATAAAAAAAAAGCTGCTAGCAAGCAAAAACTAATCACTGCATTCACCTCTTCATTTTAAAATTAAGGGTGCTCCATTAGAAGTGTTGTCTTTTCAATTTTATTAGGATTCCCTCCCACCAGACCTCAATTGTGCTAAAAATAAAAGGATAAGCATCCCTTCATCTCTGTTTTTAATTTGCCTACTCTTAAAGGCAAACACTGTGAGTGAAATTCCTGCTTGGAGATGGGCTCTGTGATACGTGGTCAGCCTGTGCTGGCTGGGATGGGAGCAGAGACAGAGAGAGAGGCTGAAGCACTGGATAAACTGTACAGGTTTTATTTAAATTACTGTCATGTTCTGTGGCTTGCTTGAAATCAAACCCTGCCAGGCATCTCACTGCAGTCCCAGTGGTTTGCACCTAATATGCATTTCATTAACCATTTGCAGATGACTTTATTCCTGCTGTAGTGCTGCGTGTGCAGTGTGGAGCTTTTGAAGTGATCGAGGCAGGAGTTGATGAAACCCTAAAAAGAAATTCTTTGATCATGACTCAAGAGTCATTCAGGCACAGCCCTGGCAGGGTGACACCAGGCAGGAGTCGAGGTGTCCCTTTTCCCCTGGGTGGGAGGATTGTCTTGGAGAGCTCCCTGTGCTCCAGGCAGGGCAGGGAGTCCTTTGGGAGTGTCTCAAACCTCTCCTGTGGTCTCCAGCTGCCACCAAGGTGGGTGCAGATGTTGGGGTTCAGCTCCATCTTCTTAATACTGAGCTGGTTTGATTTTTGTTCTTTCCAGCCTGTTTTTTGATTTCTCAAATCACAGAATGGTTTGGGTTGGAAGGGACCTTAAAGATGTTCCCATTCCAGCCCTGCCATGGCAGGGACACCTCCCACTGCCCCAGGCTGCTCCCAGCCCCAATGTCCAGCCTGGCCTTGGGCATTGCCAGGGATCCAGGGGTGTCTGTTGCTTCTGCCCCAGTGCTGGACAGGTCACAGCCCCCCAGGTGAGCTCAGACCCCCCTTGGAGTCTCCCCATTCCTGGCTGCTCTCCTCGGACGCCTGGGAAGCAGCCTTGGAGCAGAGGTGGGAAGAGTTCTCCATTCCTCCACGCAGACTCCTCGGGGCTTTTCCTCCAGTTCCCAGTGGGAATGACCACATCCAAGTGAAGTCCATCTGAGCACAGGGTGAGCCCAGCCTGTCTGCAGGACCAGGGAGAGCCTGGAGAGCCAAGGAGCCTCTCCCTGCTGCCCCAAGCCTGGGTGAGCCCAGCTTTTGTTAGCGTAGCACCAACGTGATCCGTGGTTTTTATGGGGAAAGATAAACATGAAAAATAATTTATGTAAACTCTGTATAAGCTGGGAGAAAATCAGAATGAAATCCATGCTGCAATTCCAAAAGTGCATGGAAAGGCATATTTGTTTTGTGACTCAGAAAGACATAGTTGGCTTAAGAAGTGTAACTTTAGCAGAATTGTATCACTCGGTTTGAGGTAATATTTTGCAGGCAGCAGAGTCCTGAGAACAAGGTGAAATCTGAGGGCTAAGTGGGGATGTTCCTGATCAGAGCCCACGTGGAAGTTCCCAGGCAGACACATCGCCCTGGCTCGGAGCTGGGATCGGGAATGGGCACTGCCAGTTGCCAGGGAGGAGCAGGGGCTGGTTCCTGGCACCCAGGGGATGATCCCTGGCACTCAGGGGCTGATCCCTGGCACTCAGGGGCTGATCCCTGGCACTCAGGGGCTGATCCCTGGCACTCAGGGGCTGATCCCTGGCATCCAGGGGCTGATCCTTGGCACCCAGAGGATGATCCCTGGCACCCAGGGGCTGATCCTTGGCACCCAGGGGCTGATCCCTGGCACCCAGGGGCTGGAGGCCGGCAGCAGGGAGCTGGGGCAGCCAGGATTGCGGCAATTCCCGAGGGACATTCCCGAGGGAACACTCCTGCTCTCTGTCCCCGTGCCGGGACTGTGCAGAGCTGCGTGCTGTGCTCAACATTCCCTTTCTTCTGTCAGCCCGCACTGCGACTTTCTTAATTGCGGATTCTTTTAGCTAATTGGGAGTGTTTGGAAACGCCTTGCACCTCAGCAGGGTTCAGTCCTGCGGGGTGCCAAGGGCTTTGTTCCCTGGCCAGCAAAGCACTTCAGCCTGGCTCTGAGAACACTTTACAGGCTGGAATCAACTCCCTGATTTCGGGGCACTGCGGGATGGAGCCAATGCCGAATTTCTTCCAATGATCCCGGCTCAAATAGTAACATCCAGGAAAGTGTTCCTTGAATGTTAATGCTACCTTAAATAGCCACGGCTCCACGATCAGGGAAACAAAAAACAGTGTTTGGGGGAGGCTCTTCTGGGAATAGAGGAAAAGTCGTGGTTAAAGCTGATTTTCCCCCTCTCCCCCCTTTTTTTCCCCCTTCTGTTCTGTAGTAGCTTAGGTTTGCTTTAACTGTGGTGATCTTCAGCGAGCTTTTAATAAATGAAGAAGAAACTGGAAGAGTTTAGAAAAGTTTAGAATAAGCAAGCACTCCAGAGGGACTTGTAGTGGCAACATGATTAATAAGGGACAGTCCTGGTAATTCTATCAAAACAGAGCTATTGCAAAAGCATATGGAGCATCCCGTGTTTGGGCAGGAGCAGGATTCAGACAAATGATCCAGGGAGATTTATGTGCCTCTTTGCTGGGAGGGTTTCTTCTCCCCCTGGAAGTGTGAGGGGAAAAGCTCTGTAGATTTAACCATAGGATTAGACTCCAGGAAAAAAAAAAAAAAAGAAATTAGGAAATCAGGCAACTTCTTTGGCTCCCAAGTATTTTTATTCTGGTTGTTTGTTTGATAACAGGCTCCAATCCTTACACAGATCTTTCTTCCTTAACTTTAAATATTTATCTTTTTTTCTCTGTCAACCCCCACACGTATCTAGGAATAACCTGAAGGAGCTGAAAAAGGGAAATGTTCTCCAAAAGGAAAATGTGACACAAAATATAGAATCATGGAGTGGTTTGGGCTGGGAAGGACCTCGGAGCCCATCCAGTGCCACCCCTGCCACGGCAGGGACACCTCCCACTGTGCCAGGCTGCTGCCAGCCCCAATGTCCAGCCTGGCCTTGGGCACTGCCAGGGATCCAGGGGCAGCCACAGCTGCTCTGGGCAACAGCGAAGGTTTTCCAAACCCTCCAGCCTTGTGCAGGCTCTGCCAGTGCTCTCCTGGGTTTGCTGAGTGCAGTGGGGGTGCAGAGCTGTGCCCTGGCAGTGCCACCAGCTCAGCCCTGCTGTCCCCCAGGGGCTCCCCAGCACTCTGTTCTCAGAGCAATTATTTCCTTATTTCCTTTGAAGACTTTTACTGTGCAGCTGCTGGGGCAGCTTGGAGCTGTCATGTGGGGAGGCAAGAGCAGGGAACTGGAGTTAAGAGCTTATAAACTTCTCAGGTTTTAGGAAGGTACAGAGATGAAATGATACTGTGGTTTTTCACCTCCTCCTTTCTCGCCCCAGTTTTTTTCTTTTAACACAAAATGAGAGGGGACCTCTTGCACCACTCGTGCATAAATTGTACAGGTTTGGCTCTGCTCGAGGCTGAAATTAAAAAATAAAAGAAACTCAAATAGTCATCCTGACACATGAGACAATGCAGTCGTCCAAAACCAAAATAGTTCTGTGTAGTACTCTGCATATAGGAGTCAGAGATCTGTGTGTGGGCTTTAAGAGATGCCTTGCCTTCTTTTTTTGGAGAAGAAACTTCTGTTAACATCTAAATGATGTCAAGAATTCAGCAAGGATTGAATTCCCTACTTCATCGGCATGAAATTTTCGCATCGCTACTGAACTCTGTTATTTTATCAGCCTCCTGCTCTTCAGACTCCATTTTCCAAAAACTTTTAAAGTGATTATGCAAGTCAGACCTAATTTCTTATCACAATTCTTGTGTATATTGGCTCAGTTGTTTGCAAGGGATTGTTTCACCCACCCTGTTTCCCTTGGCATTTTCAGAAGGTTCTTGTAGTTGTTAGCAGCTGTAAATGGCATTAATAAGGAGGATTTGGTTGCTGGTTTCTGCAGTTTTCTCTGCTGATTAGGCTGCATTGCCAAACGTTGAGCAAGTTTCTAAAAGCAGGATTGTTCTTTGAGTTGTGAAAACACAATTCTCAACAAAATAACATCTGTATCTGTGTCAAGAGTCCTCCAGGCAGGCTGCTACAGCCCTGCAGAGACTGGGGTGACACACTCTCAATCCAAAGTGGTACTGGTGTTAAAATCAAGGAAGTTTCACCTGAATGTGTAAAGATCCAGCCAGGAAGATGCCAAGGTCCTTTCCCTTTCCTCAGGGCTGTGTTTGAGGTGAAAAGCTCTTTCCCACTCCAGCATTTCCCTGATGTTCTGGGCTCCCCAAAGCAGCTCTGGTGGGTTGGAAGTGCCTCCCTCAGAGCAGCACAGGCTGGTGAGGGGAAACATCTTTGGTTGGGTTTCACCCAGGGCAGTGCAGGGTGCAGCACCCCTCAGCAGCTCCATGTCCCTAAGGGTTTCCAAGGCTCAGGTGGACAAAGCCCTGAGCAACCTGAGCCTGGTCTTGGAATCATGGAATAGCTCAGGTTGGAAGGGATCCACCAGATCATCCAGCCCAGCTCCCTGCCTTGCCCCTGCTTGGAGCACGGAGTGGTCCTGGAGCCTTCCATGATCCCTTTCCTTGGGATGTTTTTATGGGTGATGACTCCAGGTGTCTTTTTCCAGATCACATCCTTGCCGTGGTCACCAGATCCTGCTCTTGGAGCAGGAGATTCACCCAGATAAAAGTCATGGAATGAGCCAACTGAAAATCAGAGCTTGGGAAAAAAGCCTTGGCATCTTCCCATGTGGCTCTTTAAACACTGAGGTGAAACTTCATTGATTTTAACAGCAATACCACTCTGCACAAATGGTTCCACCCCAGATTGTGCAGAGGTCTCTCAGCCTGCCTGGAGAGTTCCAGACAGACACAGACAGTGCTGTTCTTTTGTAGGCCCTGCAGTTTGAGCCTGGCTGCAGGCAGGGAAGGGCTCAGAGAGGTTGGATTCACCCAGGAAAGGGAAGCTGATGCCCAGCAAAGCCTGTTGCTGGCTGCATCCCATGGAGCAGGGAGTTTGCCATCCGTGTGGCAGCAGTGCTGACCTCCCTGCTGAGCACCTGGAATTACCTCTGAGCTGTTCTCCAGGGTCTGCAGCACATGGAGAGAGACATCATGAGCAGAGGGGAGAACAGTTTGGGCTTCCAGTCTGTATGGAGTGGAAAAACAAAAGGAGTTTGGGGTGTGTGGAAGCAGTTCAGACATGCAGTGTCATTAATCTTCATCTGTGGCTTTTAAAATCAGCAGCAGCCAGAGTCTCCCAGATCTGAAAGCCGTGTTTGTTCAGATGCAGTGGATGTGCAGGGAGTTTGACCCCACCAAGGTAGGTTTGTGTCAGGTGGATTGACTGGAGCAGCACTGCACAGGGCAGCTCTGACCACGGCAGCAGCCTGGTTTACAGGGTCAGCCCAGTGGTTTCATGTTTAAACTCATCACACATTTAATTCTTGACTGTTTTGTGCCCATTCTTAATTTCTAAAAAGAAAAAAAAAAAAACTGCTTTTGAGCTGGAGTTTCTCATACTTAAGTCTGTGTAAAGATGATTTATGGTGCTAGAAGGGCTCCACTGGAAATGCAAGATCTATTATGAAGTGGATTGAACAGCCCATGCTGAAATGTTTATTGCTGTCTTCAAAATAGAATACATCAGGGTTGATGGGGCCTGTCCAGGAAAGAGAGAGAGTGTGGTGCAGTGGGGCTAGTGGGGTATTTTTAGTATTCCAATAAAAGACAAGGCTTTTAAAGGAAATCACTTATTGCCATTTTGCAATCAAGAATGCAGGAGTGTTCCAGGGACTGCGAGAAATATGCTTCAAAAATGTGGGAGCCATAAGGAACTAATCATTAAATATTCTCCCGTTTCCACCCCTGGCCCTGTGCTGAGGAAGCCATTTAGGAGCTTTGCAATTTGTATGGAAATCTCAGCCCTCCTGACCACTCGGTCAAGCATCCCAGGGCCTTGGGAGCCAGCAGCCCATTTTGAAAAGTTCCTACAATTCCTGGGCGAGCAGGGCACTTTGGAAAATGGGAGACACATGGACCAGCCTTCAAGAACACTTAGTCTGACCTTAAATGACTGATGTGAACACAATATGATCTTTTTTTTTGTGCTGCAACCTCTTCTCCTTGATCAGTGCCTTGCTGGGGAAGTTGTCCTTTGAGGTTCAGATGCATCAGTGAAACTGGGAGGTTGTTGCTGCTGTTGTTCCACTCGTTTGGCTGAGCTGTGATCATTTCTAGTTCTTGTTTATTTTTTTCACTTGATGCTTTGAAACATTTTGGAAGCGTTTTGGTGCTGTAATGCATCCATCTAAGTAGGGAGGGAGCAATCCCAGCCATTGCCAGAGCGAAAAACAAAGGCAGAGGCGAAAGATAATCCTTTCCCAAGTGATTTAAGAGCCTAATGGGACAATTTAGTGATGCATCTAAGCAGAGCTGGTGGTCGCCTGCTCCTTCTCCCCACATCCCCACCTCTTCCCCTGCCTGGTGTCCTGGTGAGGCAGTTCAGGGAGCTACAATGGCACAGAAGTGACCCCAGCAGGAACAAAGCTGTGCTGTGGGGCTGGTGGCAGATGGGCACGGGCAGATGTCCCCTCCTGCGCCCAGCCAGCAGAGCTGGCCTTCCCTTTGATTAGTTTTCTTTCCCCATTTGTTTCTGCTGGAGAAAGCAGTGCAGGAACAGCAGTTCCCTGCTGAGATCATCTGTCACAGCTTCTGCCTGTCCCCAGCCTGCTGCAGGTACCAGAGCTGGGCTGTGACCCTTCCTTTCAGGAAAACCCTTTGCAGTTTGCCAGCTGGGCTGGGCTCCTGCATCCCTGCTGGAGCTGGGGCTGGGGAGGGAGGCTGAGCTGGAGAAGGTCCATGGAAGCACAGATCTGGGAGGAACCCCAGCCCTGAGGGCACTGTCCCAGCTCTGGGGTTTCACCTGGCCCCAGGCTGGTGGCTCCTTGCAGCCAGGGCTGGCAAACCTCCCCTGATGGCAGCACAGTGAGAACTCCCTTCAGTGACCTGTGACTTGTGCTGCTGAAGGCCAAACCTGGGTGGGTTTTGCATTGGGAACCCTTGGATTTCTGGGGTGATTTTGTTCTCCCCTGGCTGTCCTCCACAGCCTGATCCCAGCTGCTCTCCCCACAGCACAGTTCATGCCAAACCTTCTGTTCCTCGTGGCTTGTGGCATGGGGGGATATCCCCTGGTGGAGATGGGGACATCCCAGTTAAACATGTGCTTTCTCACCCTTCCTGCTGGTTTTTCTGAGCTTGCTCCAGAGCAGAAGGGTTCAGGTGACACCTCTGCCTTGGTCAGGCTCCCTTGAGTGAATTGGGTGACCCTCATCTGAATTAAGGGATTTTTAGAACCTTCGTGCTCTTCTTTGAGCTGTTTTGCTTCCTTTCTCCTGGGGAACCTTCAGTGCACACTGAGGTTTGTGAAACTTTCACAGGTTGCTCAGAAATGCAGAATATTCCTTGCCTGCTCCTGTTCCTTGGTGTCCTGTAAGGGGAAGGATGCCTGAGAGTTTGGAGCAGGGATGGTTGGAAACTGTGTGTGCTTGCTTCATTTAAAAAAAGGGGAAGAAAAGTAAGCCCCATGCAAAGAAATGCAGAACCACAGCTGCCAATGACCTTTGGGGCTGGAAAGGGTTGGATGTGGGGGCCAAGCAAGGGAACTCTGAAGTCACCCCAGAAGAACAAAAGGAAAAACCATGAGGATGTTTCCAGTTTGGGGTTTGTCGGTAGCTGGGTGATCTGCACAGCTCTGCCCCCTCAGAACAGGCAGAGATGGGTTGAGGTTACCAGTTTTGGGTTGATTTGGGGTTTTTGGGATGGGGAGTCACCTGGGGAAGCTGTTGCCTCTCACACCTGCTCTTCATGCAGGATGGTGAGTCCAGGAAATGATTTTATTACTCAGTATTTTTGCAGACGGAGTTCAGGTCTGGGTGTGGATTGCTTTAAAGCTCTCTGGTTCAGTCATTGTGTCTCAGAGGTACATGAACCATTTCTCCACCATTGTCCTCTCCCAACTACCTGCTGCTATTTAAAGGAGATACAAATTTAGCTCAGAGTGTTCCCTTTCCCACAGACTCCTCTGAAAGTTAAAACTTGTGACAGTTTGGTTCTTGCTGTGCTCTTGCCTTGTCTTCAGCTCCAAACAAATGTCTTGTCTGTCTCTGAGCTTCACTTTTGGTGGCTCAGAAGGTAAAATAATTTATATTTCCTAATTCCCATGGGAAGCTTTCCTGCCTTTGAGCTTCCCTACCTGACTTTGGTTCTCAGGAGGCTCAGGAATTGTTCAATGGGCACTCAGTGAAATGTGTCCCCTCAGAGCACTGATCTGAGCCTTCCCAAGGCAGGAGGTGACCTTCCCACGGAGCATCAGCGGGGCTGAAACGTGAGCAGCACCTGGAGGCTGTGACCAAAGCCCTGAGCTGCTGGTGAGGTTGGGTTTGTGCCTCTTTTCGAAGGAATTTGGGATTTCGGTGCAGTTGTGCTTGGAAGCAGTTGAAGGCATTACCTGGCACACGTCTGTAATTTGAAAAATAGATTAAAAAAGAAGCAAATTGAAGTACAACAACAATGGATTAAGAGAAACACTTCTCTCACTTCCCTTCCCTCAGCCAGGCTGCACATGGGGTTTGGGACCCAAAGTTTGGGATTATTGGATTGCTGAAGTCATAAGGGCTTGGATATAAACTCACTCCATGCTGCTTCTGGGGCTAATCTGACATTTGTTTTCTGATGCTGATGGCTTTCATCCTGCTGGTTTTTAGCCACACTTTGTTTGCCCACAGGCCCTTCTGTCAGTGAGGTGTCTCCATGCCCTGACCAAAGCTTGTGTTAGCACAAACATCTCTGTGCCCCAGAGGGAACTCCATCTCCTACCTGAGGTGACCAAACCCCACAAAAATGCAATTTCTAGCACGTGAAATGATGTTGACTGAGGAGTTAATGTGCACAAACAAAGCCTGCACCTTTCCCTCAGATAAATCATTCCTTCAGGTTGATCTGGCACTGTGTGAACAGCTCCAAATGTGGAATAACTCACAGACCAAGAGTTTTTTCATCTTACACAGGAACGACCTGGGCTTTTCTTTCTTCCAAATAAGGAATTAATAATGCAATAGTTGTTGTTTCCAACGAGCTCAGCTTTTTTTGAGAAGTGTCTTTTTTTTTCCCCCTCCTCTAGAGCCGGCGAGCGCTCAGAGCCTTTAATAACCTCTCGATTTCTCTGCGAACTGCCAATGATTTGGGTGTCAGGGCTGAGAGGCACAATCCAAGTGTTGAATTTCTCGAGGCAGAGCAGTTGAAAAGGAAGGTCAAAAGCAATAAGGGCTGGGTTCCTCTGGGCGTGGGGTGAGGCTGTGTTCCCCCAACCCTCTCGCCCAAGAAAACGTTTGGCTGTCACAAAACTAATAAAGAAAAAACCTCCAGAGAGGTGATTTGGTGATGCAGGTGTAGGAATTGGGGCTGCATTTAGGCACAAGCCAGCTTAATAGCGTGGGATTTGTGCTCAAGTGCTTCTTAATGCAGCCCAAATTGAATACCCAGCACGGGGAGAGTGTGGAGGGAAGGAGGTTTTTATGGCTTTGGGGGAAGAAAGTGTTTGGCTCTTTTTTAGGGAACGTAAAGGACAGCAAGATGGATTTCTTGGGGTGCTTGCCATGTGAAAGTAGTGCTTTAGGTATGTGCAGAGGGTTCAGAGCCAGCCTCCGAGCTGGTTCTCTGCTGCCTCGAGAAGCAGGGCTTTGAAGGGATTTGGGCAGGGTTCCTGCCATATATCTGGCAACACGGGCTTAAAATTAACTTACTGAAACAGCAGATAAAATTTGGGTCCTTTAAAACTGTGATATTAAATAGAAGTCCTCGAGGAAAGCAGCCAGGCCTGTGCAGGCCCTGTTGAAGCTCCATGCCTGCCCTGCCTCTCTGCTGCCCTATAAAAGGATGATTATGTGGTTATGAGTTACTGCTCCGTGTCCCTTATAAAAGAAGAGTTTATTCATAAACTCCTGGATAGACAGTTCTGTGGGAATATAACTTCTTTGGCCTAAACCAGGCTGTTTTTTCCAGATAATGTAACGCTATACAGGCTCTTTAAAGTTAATACCTTGCTATTTGTTGTTATTTTATAATCTATAAAAGACACCAGTGTTGAACCCGGGAATGACACTGTAGTGCAGATAGGGAAACCCCCGAGGACAATGCTGCTCCTGGAAATATTCCCCAGCCTGCTTTCTCCATTCTGCTCTCCCTCCCTCCCTGCCCTGCAGTTCCTCTCCCTGCACTGCCCATCCTTTATTAGTCCCTCACCTTCCCCTCTTCCTGCTGGGGAATCATTTGGGGTTTATGGGCAGTTTTTCTTGGGACTCATCAAAGCATAATTGCACCCCATTAACTCCCCTCGGTATCATTACTAATTCACACCTATGGAGTATTTTCCAAGCAGCTGAGCTCAGTTGTCTCTTAATTGCTGCAGTCCATAAACTCAGTTAGGCTGAAACTGTGCGAAGGATTTGCACCCTCTAAAACTTCTCCCTCCAGTGCAAAGCATAACAGAGAATCAGAATGTGGCAGCTTTATCAGATCTTACTTCTTCCCTATTTAGGCAAATTATTTGCTTCTGGCTCTGTTGAAAACTCCAAAATGTATGTTAAGGTGTAAAAAATATGAGACTAAAAAGGTGAGAAAGTTGTGGCTGTCCAGCCTGGAGAAGAGAAGGCTCCAGGGAGAGCTCAGAGCCTCAAGGGGCTCCAGGAGAGCTGGAGAGGGACTGGGGACAAGGGATGGAGGGACAGGACACAGGGAATGGCTTCTGCAGAGGGCAGGGATGGATGGGATAACAAATGGTGTCAGCTGAGCACAAGAGAAAAAAATACTGTTGGTGGCAACTCTTATTTCCCTGGAAAAAAATCCTGGCCCCTGGCAGAGAAGCAGTTTCTGCACAGAAAACATGACACTATTTACAAAAAGCAGTGTCTAATATCCTTTTCCAGCTTGGAAAGAGGAGTTTATTTTAATACATCCTTTTTTAATTGCCATGAGCTGGACTTGTAAATAATGTAAGTGCTTGAGTAATCGTCCTCTGTGAGCAGAGGAAGGGACAGGCTTTCCTCTCCTGGAACCTTCTGTATTCCCTCAGCTCGGGCAGGGAGACAGCACGGAGCAGATACTGAACACAAATTAAAGCCTGGTAATTAAAAGATCATTTAGGCCCAGGGGATGCCCATGGGTGTGGTGCCAGTGCCCAGCTGGGTGAGGAGTTTGTTTCCTGGGGGTGGTTTGGGAGGTGGATCCAGGCCATTCTCACTAAAACATTTCTTTCCTCTAAAAAGTGAGAGAGAAAGGGGAGAGTTCCTGCTGAGAAATGGGGAGTTAAGGAGGAGGGAGGGGATCCCATTTTGTAGGATCTCGTTTGGCATTCAGTTCTGCAGGGATCCAGTGGATTTTGGAGCAGCCTGGGGCACAGCCAGAGGTGGGGCAGAGTACTGTGGGGTTCTCTCCAGAGCTGCATGATCCCTGTTTTCCCAGGTCAGGTGCAAGCCTCAAAGCCCAGCTCTGCACAGAGTTCTGTCTGAAAGCAGGAGCACTTTGTGTTGGAAACAATTTCCTGGTGCAATTTGGATTTCCTCCTGAATAATCCTCTGCCCCAGCGGGATGGTACAGAGGGATTCTAGCAAAGCTGGGCTGGCCTGGCTGGGAGTTAAACACATCCCTTCGTGGTTCCATGGCAGATGTTCAGGTCGGAACTGCTGAAGAACTTTCACTGCTGGAAAATGTTGATTGGAAGGGTCAGGAAGGAAGGAACAGCTCTGCCATGGTGGGGTTTGGGTCCAGGCCTCTGCTCAGGGCACCGGAGTGCAGAGCCTGTCAGGGTGAGCAGGGGGAATCAGGGAGGAGGAGGAATTTAATCCCAGAAAACCGTTTGTAAATGCTGAAAGCAGCAGCCTAAACCTCTTGTGTCTCCCGCAGGGATGCTGGTGGTGATCGTGCTGCTGCTCATCGCCATCGCCGTGGTCGCGCTCTGGCCAACACATTAACACAGATCCCAGGGGAGAGCTGGAGGGAGCCACGGCCTGCAGGGACCTCCTGTGCTGGGACTGAGCTCCAGAACTGGGAATGAGCTCCAGAGCTGGGAACGAGCTCCAGAGCTGGGAATAAACTCCAGAGCTGGGAATAAACTCCATACCTGGGAATAAACTCCAGAGCTGGGATTGAGCTCCAGAGCTGGGACTGAACTCCAGAGCTGGGAATGAGCTCCAGAGCTGGGAATGAGCTCCAGAGCTGGGACTGAACTCCAGAGCTGGGAATGAACTCCAGAGCTGGGAATAAACTCCAGAGCTGGGAATAAACTCCATAGGTGGGAACAAACTCCACGGCAGCAGACTGAAGCAGCGTCCAGCAGACACCTGCTCTCCTTGGAGCACAGCTGAGGAGCTCTGTGGGCTCTGGAGGATTTCAGAGGGAAAAGAGCTCTCTTCCCACTCTCCCCACCTTCCTCTGGCCCTCAGGCAGCTGCAGCTGTAGGATGGATCCATCTCTGCTGCATCTGAGGACACGCTGGTGCCACTGCCCTGCCCGCTCTGCTGGGGCACCCCAGGGCCTGCAAACCCCAAAATCCAGGAGTGCTCTGGAGAACAGAAACCTTCCTGGCCTTGGGATCCCTCCTCGGAGAGAAACTGCTCCAGGGGTTTCAGGGAATGGTCTTGGGGAATGGCTGCAGCTGGGTTCTCACAGGATGGGAGGTGACAGCCCTGCAGGACCCCCGAGGGCTGCACGGAACCGCTGCTGACTCAGCCCTTGGTGGGGGGTATTGGTGAGTTATTGATCTCCAGGGGCAGTTATTGGTGAGTTTCTGATCTCCAGGGGCAGTTATTGGTGAGTTTCTGATCTCCAGGGATAGTTATTGGTGAGTTTCTGATCTCCAGGGGTATTATTGGTGAGTTTCTGATCTTCAGGGATAGTTATTGGTGAGTTTCTGATCTCCAGGGGTATTATTGGTGAGTTATTGATCTCCAGGGGTGGGAATTACCCAGCAGCAGGACTCAGCCCAGCCTGTGAGGGTGCAGAGCTTTGCCCCGTGTGCTGCCCAGGGGCTCTGCCAGCCTGGCCTCGGGAGATGCCCCAGAATTAACATCCCTGCCGAGCTCTGCCTCTTCCTTTGACAACTTCTCACACACTTCTGCAGCTGAGACAAAGGATTACCTATTTCAAAACTAATGGAAAAGAAGTATTAAATGTTTGCTTCTGGCCAAGAGAATAATTATTTTGTTACACATGCCAGTTTGATTTCAGGATTAATAGAGCAAGCAATAAATACTGATTAAAGCTGATCCATTTATACACAGTTTCTCTGCCTGGTGTTTTATTGTTTCCTGCTCTCTTGTGTTATTCTGTGAATGATTTATCCAGCGCTGCCATATCCTAAGAGCTGATTTGGAGAAGGAAATGAGCAATTTCTGTCAGACTTTGTGTGTGTTATGATATATAGAATACACAAAATCCCAGAATGGTTTGGATAGGAAGGACCTTAAATCCCACCCAGTGCCACCTCTGCCATGGCAGGGACACCTCCACTGTGCCAGGCTGCTCCCAGCCCCAATGTCCAACCTGGCCTTGGGCACTGCCAGGGATCCACAGCTTCTCTTCTTCACCTGTCACAGGTGGTGCTGTGTCCTGCAGCTGTGGGAGCTGTCCCTGGATCCAGAGAGCATTTCCCTGTCCTTGTGCTCCTGGGAAGGGCAGAGGGGAGGGGAGAGAGGAGAAAGGTGGAGAAAGGCCCCGAGATGCAGCTGTGCCCCCTCCAGCTTCAGACAGGGCTCTGTGCCCAGCCCATCCTCAACACTCGGAGCTGGGGGAGAGGCTGGAGGCTGCAGCTCCTCTGGAGTCTTCCACATCTTTCCATGGAGAAAATCCTTGAAGCCTTTACAAGTTCCTGGTCAGTTTTCTTGGAGATGCTTCACCTTACGGCTGTCAGAGGAGGGGAGGGCAAGCAGAGGTGGTTTGATTTGCTCTGGTTTTGAAGAGGACACAGCAGGGTTTGATGAGCTCATTTTTGATGTCATTAGAACCAGAGCTTTAAGCAGAGTTGCTCCAGCTGGAACCAAGGAAAGACTTTGGAGAGGGTTCCAAATCTGTGCAGCTCTGCAGAGGGAGAGACACTGGGGATGCTCCTGGAGCTGTTCCTGGAGCTGTTCCTCAGCAGTTCCTCGAGCCCAGAGCAGGATTTCCCTCCCAGCTCTGGGGCAGCCCCGTGGATCCTCAGTGACTGCAGGAGAGCAGCACGAGGTTTGTTCAGATGAGACCATGGGCCTGGGCTTCTAATTAAAACTGTCAATTATGGAGGGAATTACAGCCTTGTTTGGATTCCCAGGACACGCAGGGTGGATGTGGAGCTCATCCTGATCAGAGTTCCACAGGGACTTTGTTCTGACCAAGGCTTTCAGAGTTCCCCTCTGACCCTCTGGGCTCTCCAACACATTTTTCCTGTGAGCTCCTGGGAAGGGTGCAAACACCAGGATTTTCTCGTTGTGCTGGTGAACAAAGAGGTTCTGAGCCTTGCCCTTTAGGTAACATTTAATGTGTCGTGTGGGTGAGGAATTTTATTAAGAAGCCGTGGATTTGGCAGCACTCTGCTGTGTGCAGGGAAGCTTTTCTGTCTCCCTGCCCCACTAAAGAACAAAGAAGGTTAAAATACGAGAGACGCTGGGGTTTGGCTCTGAGCAGTGCTGTTGGAGAAGCCAACCTGGAGTGGCTTCTCCAAGCAAATATCTTCCTGGCACGTGCCCAGAGACATCCCAGGCTTCGCCTTCCCTGCCGTTTCTCCGTTTCTCTCCTGGAGGATGTGCTCAGGGGTTCAGCTGCTTCCAGCTGTGGTTTCACCAGAACTCAAGGTGCTGGGAGCAGGTCTGGTGTGTGCTCCAGGCCCTCAGATGTCCCAGTGCCGTGGGAACAGTCCCCACCTCCTACAGGAGAGTAGGGATCATCCCGGGAAGCTGCTGGGCATTTTCACATTCCCTGACTGCCTGTGTGAGCTCGGTGTGTGGATGGCTCCTCTCCCACACCTCCCGGTGGGACCAGGCTGGGAAAACCACTCCAGGTCCAGCCCTCCGTGGGAAAAGCCTCGTCCCTCATGTCACCTTGGGACAAGTGGCCACCTGCAGTCTGGGAAGGCCATTTGCCCCTCGGAGCAGAGGGGTGGCACTTGTGACCCATTTGTCTCTGCAATAAAGATCTGACATTTCCCACCCCTGGGATGTTTTTGGATTCATGAATTCCCAGCGATGCTGAAGGCTCAGGTCAGCCAGGCTGACCTCCAGCCCTTGGCAGCACCTTTTGCCTGTAGTTTTGTCCCTGGAGGTGTTTTGCTGCCTCAGTTCCTCCCCAGCTCCAGCTTTCCCTGCTGGAGCCCTTGCCTGGCCCTGCGGATCCTGGGGGAGCTGATGGAGCCTGAGCAGGGCAGGAAGGGCCAGAACTGCTGAGCAGCCTCTGCATGGCACAGAAATGGCTCCAGAGTGGGGTTGGAGCTTCCCTGACTCCAGGCTTTGGCTGTGCCCTGTCCCCACACCTGTGCCCCAGCTCTGGTTTTGACTCTGTCCCACTGCAGGGCACAGCTGAGCCCTCGGGAGCTGCTGGGGACCCCATGCCACCCAGCCACGGTGACCCTGCTGTCCCCAAGGCCACGTGGCCACTGCCAGGGGGTGCTGGGCAGGGACAGGGCTGGGACTGAGTCAGGAGCAGCTCTGCCACCTCAGCCCTGCCAGGGGGACACCCACAGACCCAGCAGGGTGAGGGGACACTGTCACTTCCTCGCCCAGTCCCTGTCCCACAGGTTCACCGACCAACAGGGAGGGAAGAAGCAGAAATTCCTGGAGGTTTTTACAGTTTACAAGAGTTTATTCAACTGGTTTCTGACTTTAGTCCTACCGAGGGGGTGCTGAACAGTTACAAGCTCCTTCGGGTCAATTACAGCCAATCTAACGAACAAACAAACAAAGGGGGGGAGAAAAAAGGAAAAAAAAAAGAAACAACTCGGAAAAACAATAAGAAAATCCACAACTTTTTCACGTGTCATTAAATATATTCATATATAATAACCATAATATATTAGTATGCATTGTAAAGAAACATCGCCCAAAGCAGTCTGCCATGGTCATAACTAAACAACATTTACAGTTCAAGATATTAACAGAAATGATAAAAAAAAAAAATCAACAAAAAAAAAACCAACCCCAAAACGAACACAGGTTTGTGAGGGGAGGAGCAGGGGCAGGGAGGGGCACGGACACGACAGAACGAACAGAAACGAGACCAAGCGACTTCTGTCGGGTGCTACAGTCAGTGGTGATTGTTTTGGCATTTCAGCTGCTCTCCGAAGCCTCTCTGAAGGCACCACAGCCCCTCCCTGATCCCCCTGCTGTCCTCGGGGTGCCCACTCGTGTCCCCAGGGCCAGGGGTGGGCTCTGGGTTCTTCACTGACCGCCCAGAGCTGCCCCCCGGCCCTGCAGGTGTCACAGGGGGCACCTTGTCCCTCTGGGTGACCGGGCAGAGGTGTCCTGGAGATGTCCTGGAGCAGGGGTGGCTGTGGGGAGGAGCTGCACCTCTGGACCCCGAAATGGAGCTGCTCTGCCCTCCCAGCAGAGGCTCTTCCAGTTGCACCAGTTCCAGCAGCAGCTCCTGCAGCTCAGGGTTACTGGGAGCGCGTGAAGGGCTCTGGGATGGAGAGAGGAGGTTTGCCTGGTCTGACTGGAAAGCACAAAACTCCAGCAGGGATGAAGGGACAGGTCCTGGAGAGACACAGGGCTGGGGACTCTCCTCCTGTGGCACGATCCGGGCTCCTGTGCCAACTCATTTCCTTCTGAGTGCCCAGGTTGTGCCTGGAGGGGTCTGGCCATGGGATGAGGGGTGGGGGGTCTCCTGCAGCCCCCAAGAGCAGCGGGAGCAGGGAGGGGGCCGGAGGGTGTCCCTGGGGTGGTTTGGGGTGTCCGGGCTGTGCTGGGGAGGGTGGCCGTGCTTGCCCAGGGTGGACACTGGGAGGGAGTGTCCAGGTGTGCTATGGGCACTTCCCACATCCCCACGTCCCCTGGCCCTTCCTTCCTGCTCTCCAAGTGGAGAACTGGATTTGGGTTGGATCCTGTTACTTTTAGGCACCATTTGAAGCTCTCCCGAGGGAGGGGAGGACATCCCTGCTCCCTGGGGATGTGCTGTCTGCAGCTCTGCGCTTCCCTGGCAGCCAGATCAGGTTCCACATCTCCCGGGGGAAATTCATAGGAAAGGTAAAAGTGAAATGCTGCAGGAGAGCATCCAAGCCCTGTTTTGGGGCTTTAAGCCTCCATTTAGACACTTGAGGTCAGATTTTATCCTTCAAAACTTGGTGGCTTCACTTCCCTTGGCTGCAAAACCATCAGCTTTCCTCGAGCTCCGAGATAAGGAAAACCAAATCCATTTTGGGAAAGGGGAGAAAACACAGACTTGGAGGGAGGGGTTGCTTGATGTCCAGGGTGGGATTTTTCTCCTAATACCCAGATAAATTTTGGGGGCCTCGTGGTGGCAGGGGAGGCTCAGAAGAGCTGAGTCCCTCCAGGTGCTGTCTCCAGCAGCCCTGGGAGCCTCCTGTTTGCACCTATTTACATGGCTGCCCTGCTTTATGGTGGTTTATGTCATTATATAAATATTGTCAATTGCTATAAAACAAGGCAAAAACCACTGGAAAATGTCATAAAAGAGATGTTTCCAAGTTTCCTTAAAGGAAAAATATCAGGGAGGTTTTGCTTTTCATAGCGACTAATGTTTGCTTCTCCTCCAGGTACCATCCTGCCCTCCCTGCCCTCCCACCCCAGCTCCCCCTGCCCCCATGGATGGGGTGGAATTGGCTCTCCCCACTCCCCTGGGCTGGGGTGGCACGGGGGTGGCACTCTCAGAGCCAGTCCTGCCCCAGGGGAAGATGCTCCCGTCTGAGGTGAGGCAGCCTCTGCTGTGCTCAGTGCACTGGTGACTGGAAATTGGGAATTTGGGATCAGCTGTTTGCCCACCCCAGCAGGAGGAGCAGAGCTCCAGGTGGGTCACACCTGGCTCCTGGCTGAGGCTCTACCCTGGCCAAGCGTCACAGCTCTGCACTGGCCCTGCTGCCCATGGCACAGTCCCTGGCACCTCCTGCTCCCCTCTTTGTCTCCAGAGGGAGCAAGGGCAGAGCTGGTGTGGGTTTGGGAGAGCAGCCTGAGTTTGGGAGTGAAAGCAGTGACCAGGCAGGAGCTTGGTGTCACCTGCAGGGATTTTCTACCCTCTGAGGGCTCCTCTGACAGCAGCAGAGGGGACTGAGCCCAGGGAGGTTCAGGGTGGCCACGGCAGAGCCTCAGGGACTGAGATTGGCAGGATCTTCAGGGCACCTAGGGAACAGGATGCCAACTCATTTTCTGTCAGGTGTGGGTGTTGCCCTGGGGATCCTGGTTAGACTCCTTTGAGTGAAGGGGTGCCTGGGGGGGCACAGGGCACCTGTGGGCTCACACTCCTTCAGTTCGGTGGGGGCAGCGTCCTCAGGGTCAGGGGCTGGGCAGGAGCCATCCCAGAGTTAGGCACAGCAGGAAGTCACCCACCAGCATTGTCCCCTCTTGGCTGTGCCTGAAGAGGACCCAGAGCATCATCACAGCTGGGAACCTCGGGCACCCCAGGCACCATCAGCGGGTGGTGGCCATGGCTGTCGGATACCAAAGCCCTCCAAAACCCTGTCTGTCCATCCTCGGATCTGTCCTCAGCAGAAGTCTCAGTTTAGTTTCCTCTACAAGAACTGTCTCGGTCAGCCTAAGTTGCAAAGACATATTTTGGGGGTGGGGAGTTAATTTCCAGCGGTGCTGTTGATTAGTTTCTTACAGGGTGGGTGTGCCCGTGCCGTGCTTTGGAGGCAGCAGATGTTGGCAGCTGGAAGGCAGTTTGGTGTCTCTGAGTTCGTCAGCAGTGGGGCAGGAGGGAGCTGGGGGGCCCTGGGTGCCACACGCCTGCACCCCACTCGTGGGTTCTGTCTGTGTGTGAGATCTGGTTGGGTCCTGTTGGGTCCTGTTGGGTCCTGTTGGGTTCTGTTGGGTCCTGTTGGGTTCTGTTGGCTTCTGTTGGGTCCTTTTGGGTTCTGTTGGGTCCTCTTGGGTTATGTTGGGTCCTGTTGGGTTCTGTTGGGTCCTGTTTAGTTCTGTTGGATCCTGTTGGGTTCTGTTGGGTCCTGTTGGGTTCTGTTGGGTCCTGTTGGGTTATGTTGTGTCCTGTTGGATCCTGTTGGGTTCTGTTGGGTTCTGTTGGGTCCTGTTTGGTTCTGTCAGGTTTTGTCTTCCCTAGAACACGAGGTGCAAGCCCAGCACCCCCAGCCATGGTTGCTGTCCCCCTGCCCCCCCAGCCCGCCCTGGCAGCCGGTCCCTGCCCGCCCCAGCTCTACACAAAGCAGCATGCACAGTCAGTCTCTCCCTCTCCTCCTCCTTTAGGCTTTCTTACACTTCCCCTTCTTCTCCCGCTGCTGGAACTTCCGGAGCCGCCGGGCCCACGTGTCCCTCCACTGGATCACCAGGCTGGTTTTGTCCGCAATGATGCCGCTCTGGTCGGGAGAGTCCTCGTTGTTGCCCAGCAGCAAATACTTCTTCATGGGCTTGATTTTGGGGCACTTGCAGGCTATGTCCTTGGAGTGGATCCACAGGGTCTGGTCTCCGCGCCGGATCCGGTTGCTGCCTTGTTTGTAGACGGAGATGATGTTCACTGTGAACTTCCACCAGTCCGCGTTCTTTTCCGCCTTCAGGATGTGGATCTGGACAGCTGGAAAAAAACAACACACGAGGCAAGAGAGGAAAAGGTTTTACTGCTTGAGCTGGTGAGGAGAAAATGAACTTCAAGCCTCACCTAATGGGCTGTGTGAGGAAGAGGGATTTTGTCTCCAGAGCCCAGGCTGGGGCACAGCAGCCAAGGTTGGGCACCCCAAAACTCTGTCCCCAGGCCACCCCCAGGAGCAGGAGCAGCCTTTGCTGCATCTGAGGGTCTCAGCAAAGCTTCCAAGACCACCACAGGCTTGGGAGAGTCACTGGAGCATCTCTGTGAGGGCTGAGTGGCGGCACTGGGCTCCAAGGAGGTCTCCTGGTGTCCTGGCAGAGGACTGGGACACCTCCAGCTCCCACAGCAACACTGAGCCATGATCCCTGTACAAGGTGGTGGTGATGATGATGATGATGATGATGATGATTTGCAAGCCCATGGCTGATGCTGTGTAACCTCCTGTGTAGCCAGGGACTGAGGAGACCTCAGCCCTCCACCACTCCAGCCCTTGCTCCTTCCTGGAATAAGGCCAAAAATCAGCTTCCAGGAAGATGCTTTCCTGCCAGCTGTGGGATGAGGAACTCCCAGCAGCAGAGACAGCAAATCCCAGGTGAGGATGGCCTGGCTGGGAGAGCAGGCAGGGGCCAGGCTCTGCACAACCACAAAGTGCTTTTTCAGCCAAATCATTGAGCTTTTCCCTTTTTCCCCACTCTTCCCTCCATGCCCTGGGAGCTGTAAACCCCTGCCCATTCACCTGCCCATTCACCTGCCCATTCACCTGCCCATTCACCTGCCCATTCACCTGCCTGCCTGAGTGGGGCCAATCCTGTTGGTAGAAATTAACAGCAGGAGAAGAAAATCCCCAAAACCTCAGGGAAAACTCTCCCATTGGCCTTGTGAGAGCCCAGCTTTCCCCCTGGGCTGGGGTGGAGGAGCATCCCCCTGCCTCTAAAGCCAAGTGATTCCAGGCTCTGGGAGGAAGCAGAGCTCTGCAGCCCAGCACAGCTTTTTAACACGTTGCAAAATATATGGGGTATTTTTTTTTCAGAGCATGTCATGGAGGCCAGATGCTTTCATTAAAAAAAAAAAGGGAAAAAAAGGAAAAAAAACAACCCTAAGCTCTGACCGTGTATTTCCCTGTCTGGTGTGAAGGTAACAAAATGTGAAGAATAGCCAATTTTTATTTTTTGGAAACAAATTTTTCCAAAAAAGCTTAAACCTTTGACCTGCCTGGGTCCACACTGACAAAATGGAGAAAATGAATGAAAAGGAACCGGAGAGAGGTGGTTACAGGAAACTCTGCTCTAAAACACACAGTCTGTATTTTTTTTTATGTCAAGGCCCCCGTCTCTTATTTTTTCCCTTTTTATTAATGAAGTGGAAGGAGTGAAAGCTTTGAGGAAGGCTTGGCTGGCGCAGCCACAGCTGCCTGCCCTGACAGATTTCTGCCCATAACTCCACATCCAGGACGCTCAGTTCCCCCTGAGCTGGGTTTTGGAGCCTGGCTTCAGTGGTGTTTGCAGTGGTGGGATGGGATCAGCACCTCCAGCACCTCCCAGGGGACACAGGACGTGCAGAGAGGCAGAAATGGGCCAGGATGGATTTTGGCAAGCGCCTAAGCTGGCTCCCCTGGGGAAATCCCCAGGGATTTAAAGACTCCCTTCTCATGAAGGAGGTCTCAGTCCCTTCCTGATTTGGGGTGAGGGCTCACCTGTGCCCTCCCCAGTCCAAAGCTGCCTTTAGGGCTTGGCCATCCTTCACCTGCCATCTCCTGGCACAAAGCTTGGCTTTGTGGTGAGCTGCTCTCACTTTGCTGATGTTCCCATTGACCCCCAGGACTGTCTCTGTCTCTGCACCCCCGAAAAAACATCCCTGGAAAAACCCCTGGGGAGCAGATGGAAGGATGGGAAAGGGGATGGTGGCTGCTCGTGGGGATGGTGCTGCCCTTGCTGTGGTGCCCTGGAGCAGGAGAACAAAGGAGCTGCAGATTCCACTGCTCCAGGGGGCTGCTGGCACTGGTTCCAGTGAGAATGGGACCTGTCCAGACTGGTGGCACTGGTTCCAGTGAGAATGGGCTCTGACCCAGACTGGTGGCACTGGTTCCAGTGAGAATGGGACCTGACCCGGACTGGTGGCACTGGTTCCAGTGAGAATGGGCTCTGACCCAGACTGGTGGCACTGGTTCCAGTGAGAATGGGCTCTGACCCAGACTGGTGGCACTGGTTTCAGCCAGGAGGGGATCCAGTCCAGCTCCTGATCCCGCTGCTGCCTCAGGGCTGCCTGTGCCTTGTGCTTGCTCCTCTCTGAGCTTTGCAAACTTGGAGCAGCCGAGCCCTGGGGGAGATCTGTGTCTGCTGCACCCCAGGCACTCCCAGAGATCCAGGGATTCTTCCTCAGGTTCACTTCCCTGCACCCTGCTCTGGCAGCAGACAGGCCCAGGGGCACAGCTGGGTCCTGGTGAGGGCAGGGCTGCCCCAAGAACCATGTCCCACCTGACACCACAAACCCCCTGGATGGTGCCTTCCCCTCCCACCACACTGTGGTTCTTTGGAAGGAGAAGGTCCCGAGTGGTCCCTGGGCTGTGGGAGGGGATGGAGGCTCCCTGGTCCCCTCCTGCATCCCCAGAGCTCAGGGATGCTCCCGACTCCTCGAGGCTTGGCTGGGAGCCTCCAGCCACAAGAAAGCCCCAAAGGCTGGAAGCTGGAGATGAAAGCCCAGGGCTGGATGGTTTGATGTTAATGAAAACAAAACCCAGCCCAAAGCCTCAAAACGTTTGAGGGCAGCTGCTGGAGGCTGAAAGCAAGGCAGCGTCTCACAGCATTCAGAGATGGTGAGTCAGGGCCCCAAAACTCCTGAGGCTGCCACGAAAAGAGGGAGGCTGGGGAAAACCTAATTATTTAATCCTTTTTTAAATTTACATTTGGGGTTTTTGATAACTCTCCTGTGAGTTCAAGGCTTCCCCTGCAAAGGCTGACTCAGGGCTGGGCTGCAGGACCAAATGTGTGCATCCTGTTGTGGAATCCTGGAATGTCACACGTGTCCCACGCACAGGAGCTGGAAATCCTGGGGGCCATCGCTGGCCCCTGGGAGAGATCCCAGTGAGCAGCAGTGGGAACAGAGCAGTTTGAGGATGTTTAACACAACTGGGGGAAAGGGGGTGCTGGGGACAGCGTGGCAGGCCCACATGTCCCAGTGCAAGAGTTTTCCCAAGGCTTGGCTCCCCTCTCGCTGCACAAGTGGAGTGGAGTCCATGTGGATTTTATTCCAACCAGCAGCAAAAGGTGACCCCAACACCATCTGGGTTTGGGAATGCAAAGGGCTGGCTCCACGCTGGAGCAAAGAGTTAAAATGGGATTTTTTTCCCCCCTTTTTTTTCAGTTTTTAATTTATTTGGCGGCGGCTTTGCCTTGCTCCGGTTGCCAATTTCCTACCGGTTTAATATTGGAGATTTATGGTCCCTAATCCCGCCGGCCTGGGTGTGCCCTGGTGCTGGGGACCCCTCACTGCCCCAGCACGTGGCTCCAGCAGGGATTGCTCAGCTCCAGGAATGGGATTTCTCCATAGCAGTGGAAGGGGCTGCGAGTGCTGCCCTTGGTGCTTCCCCCCTTGCCTTGGGTTTTTTGGGGATTCAGGTTTTTTCTCCCCCCTCCCTCCCTCCCTCTTTTCAAGCTGCCTTTTGAAAACACATTTTGCTTTTTTCCAGCAGCCCCTGCCAAGCTCCTCTCGACAAAGGGGGTGACTAAGAGAAGGCTCCGCCGAAGGAAGGATTTTTTAACTTTTTTTTTCCAAGAAAGGGCAAAGTGAGCAGATGATCTCACCTTTCGGATGAGGATTCTGTTCCTCAGCCCCATTCCCTGCCCAGTGCTGGGGTGGGGACCCAGGGCCATGCCTGGGACCACAGTGCTGGGGCAAAAACCTTCCAGCATCATCCGTGCAGGATCGGGCCCTGCTGCAGCTCAGGGAGCTCAGAGCTGGGGCAAAATGGAGATTTAAAAGCTCCAGGTTTCCTTTACCACAGTCACACTCCACAGAGAATGGAAAAAGCCCCAAATTCGGGCTGAAAATGTGACGCCTGAGGGGGTAAAGGATTTCTGTGCATCACCTGGATCAGCTTCACCTGCCCTCATCAAATAATCCTCTCTCCTTTTGGGAATCTCCACCCTCAGTGGGTTCAGCAGGGATCCCTTCTGCTTCCCCGGGGTTTAACTGCCCCCACCCCAGCAAACTCCTCCTCTCTCCCTGCTTTTCTGGGAGCTCACTGACCCCTCGCTCCCCCACGCAGCCAAAATAAACCCAGAAAAAGCTTTTCTGCCTCTGTTCCTGCCTCCCCCCTCTCCCCGAATCTCACAGCCTGCCCTCCCCGCCTCCTGTTTCACTCCAAATATTTGCACCCAAACCCATCTCGCGCGGGGGGGGAAAAAGCCCAAATTAAAATAAAAAGAAGAAAACCCCACAAACCCGACAAAAACAAACAGATAGGAAAAATAAATAAGGGAAAATATCCCCTTTGAAAGGCTGAATGAAGCGGGGAGCTAAAAAGCCCCATTGAGGAGCGAGGGGCGGATGATAGCTCCCGATTGAGCCCGCGGGAGAAGGAACTCTGCTCAAGCTAATTAGGGCCTTTTAGGACATTCAGCCCAGCGATGTTAGCAGCACGGTGAGGAAAAGAGCCTCCTAATTGGCTTCCTGCTGGGGTGTCAGTCCCAAAGTCTTTATTATCCCTCCCCGCACCTTTTCAACCCTTTCTTCCCTCCCTGGCCCCGGGAAAGCCTGAGCTGCCCCGGCAGGGCTCACCCCTCTGCCTCACCGCCGCGGTTCGCCCTCCAAAAAGCAAATTTGCGGTGGTCGGGGGGCTGGTTGGGGCTGGGGGGCTGTGGGGGACCCTTCCACGGCCAGGAGGGTCGGGTGGGAGCAGCCCAGTTCCAGCACGGGGACAGTCTGTCCCCCTCACCCGAGCCAGCCCCAGA
This sequence comes from Vireo altiloquus, assembly GCA_013396875.1. NCBI lineage: Eukaryota > Metazoa > Chordata > Aves > Passeriformes > Vireonidae > Vireo > Vireo altiloquus. The sequence continues at coordinate 181,132 of VZRF01003633.1, read as the reverse complement.
GAACGGCTCTGGCTCACTCGTGAAGTGATGCTGAGTGAGAAAAGAGAAGGGAAAAGCTCCTTCCAGCTCCTCTTACCACTGCTCCAGCAGCATCTCTTCCCTACTCATTGCTCCGGGGGTATCTGAGACACCTCTTGAGCCACTCACACTCCCCTTTCGAGGCTCAACCCTCAGGAGATTCTGGAGAAGCCAGGTGGGAAAATGAAGGGATGCACATCCACGTGTCAGGAATGTGTTTGTGCCTTATCAGCCTGCAGAGAATCCATGCACAGGAGAACCCCACAGCTTTATCACCTGGGCTCAGCCTCACTCCTCTCCTCAAGAACCCCACAGACAACATGAACAACCTAACAGTGACTTTCTCATGTGCTGGTAAACTCTTTCATCCAAGGGAAAAGCCATTCCTTGGACCTTTCCAACACCTGATGATGCTCCAGCAGCTCCCACGAGCACGGCTTTGGTGGATGGGAACCACAATCACACCCCAGCTCACCCTTGCCAAGGATGCTCCTTTATCCATTTTGCCCTGTGATTACAAATGGGAATGCAAACAAAACCTTTGCCTCCAAGCCCTCCTCCTTCCCCTGAGCCCAAGGGGAGGTGCCAGAGCACAAAACCAATGTGGAGCATCCCTGTGGCCACCCTGCATGGACCCACTGGTGACCACCCTGGGAATGGAGCCACGTTAGAAACAATCCCAGCAGCACAGAGGTGCTGAGGGAGTTTGGGCCATGCCTGCTCCGAGCTGCTGCTCCGAGGCAGAGCTGTGGAAGGATTCTCAGGGCCTTGAGCACCAGCAAGGATTCCAGAGTCTCCTGCCTTGTCCCAGGGCTGCACCACCCTCGGAAGTCACCTGGGAATTACAGGGGATTGGATCCAGGTGACCCCCACAGCAAAGGACAACCTCTAAAAGCTGTTGCACATAACAGCACAGTGAGAGGAGGGACACGGTGTCATCCTAACCCAGAGGACACTGGAAAACACTCGGGAAACACAAGTCTCCTGCAGATGCTGAGACAAGCCCCGAATCAGGGTCTGCAGTGTGCTCATCCCAATTTCCCAAGGGACACACTTCTCCAGCAAGCATCACTGCCTCTCCAAAGCTGGCAGAGAGCATTCCCAAAGCGGCACAGAGCCTGGCACGGGCTGGGCTCGGGACTGGGTGGGCTGGGGACACCCCCAGGGGATGCTCCTGCCCCGCATCCCTTTGGCTCTCCCCACTCACCATAGTCCTTCTTACAGTACTTCTTCATGTTGATCTTCAGCTTCCCCTTGGAGGCTTTGCAGTACGAGTCGCAATCTGCAGGCAGGGAGGGGGAGGGCAAGAAAACATTAACAAAACAAATTAGCCTTAAAATGAAGAAAACGCTGGGGGGAAGGGGAGACGGCTCAAAGCTGCAGCCTGCCATGAATAAGCAGCGTGCCTGTGATATCCATCTGCCAGGCCCCGGCTGGGTCGGCGGAGGGGGCATTGAGAAAGCCTTTCCTTTCTAAAGAAAGCTGCTCACAAAGGAGCCCATCCTCCTCCTCCCTCCCTCCCGACCCCGGCCCGGCTTCCCCGGCCGCTCTGTCTTCCTGGGAGACCCCGGGGGCCTCCCCTATTGTACCACCCAGGGCTTTTGAGAGCCACACAGATTCTCGCTGTTCTGCGGCTCCCAACTGGAGGCGGCCCGGAGCCCACAGAGGCCCCATTGTCACCCGGGCCGCTGGCAGCCTTTGGCATTCATTGCGGGCGCGCCGGGGCTGGGGTCACCCTCCACAATCAGGGTCACCGGGGAAATTAGCAGCCCATGAAGCCTCAGCAAAGGCTTTTGGTGTCCACTCTGCTCAAGTGTGCAAATAAAACACCCCAGCAGGAACATTTCACTCCTAATGGGCCCCCACTGCTGGGACACGGCCCTGGCGGGGCAGGGCCTGGTAGGAGCCTGGCATGGCTGACTGGCATTGCCAGTGGGGCCTGGCATGGCCTGCTGGCATTGCCATGGGTGTAGGAGCCTGGCACAGCCCCCTGGCATTGCCAATGGAGCTGGAGCCTGGCAGGATTGCCTGGCATTGCCAGTGGGGACTGGCATAGCCTCCTGGCATTGCCATGGATGTGGGAGCCTGGCATGGCTGCCTGGCATTGCCAGTGGGGCCTGGCATGGCCTGCTGGCATTGCCATGGGTGTAGGAGCCTGGCACAGCCCCCTGGCATTGCCATGGATGTGGGAGCCTGGCAGGGCTGCCTGGCATTGCCAATGGAGCCTGGCATGGCCTGCTGGCACTGCCATGGGTGTGGGAGCTTGGCACGGCCTCCTGGCGCTGCCATAGATGTGGGAGCCTGGCAGGCTGAAGAATTCCACACCCTGAGGAATACAAGGCTTCCTGCTCTTCCAGCATGACCCAGCCTGGGCCAGACCCAAACCCTGTGATGTTCCTCCTCCAAGAGCCCCAGCTGAGATCTCTGCCCAGCTACAACCCAGCCAAGGCCCCTCCAGACCCCAAAGACTCAAGGCTTCCAGCCACTGATGCCTCCCATTTGTTTTTCTCATCCAACATTTCTGAACATCAAGTAAAACTTGAAATGCCCTGAGAAAGGAGTGGATATTCCATAAGAACTGCAGCTCAGTGGATGGAGATTTGCTAGCAAAGCCCCAGCCATGCCCACCTGGCAGGATGCCACCACGCAGAGGGACGTGGCTGTCACTGAGCTCAGGGAACAGAAACATTCCTGATCCAACACACTGTAAGATGTTCCTGGCCATAAACATTGAAGGAAAAGTCTCTAAGGGAACTGAATGTCTGTGCAGTGACCTAAGAGCCCAGGGAAGCTTCCCCTGAGCCTTTTGGGGGAGCAGGGAATGCCGAGGGACAGACAGAGGCTGCTGGCACCACTCTGCTCTGCCAGGCTGCTGATGGACACCAGTGTGCTTGTGATAAACCTGCTGATGGTTGTCCCTGGCACAGAAATGCTGGAGCTCTGTAGATATTCCCTGCTGCTGTCCCACCTCAGCCCCGGGGCAGCACAAGAGGTGACACAAGGACAGGTGGGCAGTGAACAGCAGAGCAGGGACAAGCTCGGAAGCTCTGGCTGCACATCCCTGCTGTCCTGGGCAAATCCAGGACACGCTGGCCAGCAGCTGGCCCTGAGCACTGGGGTCAGTGCCCAGCTGCTGCCCGGCAGGTCCTGCAGCAGTGATGAGGGTGGCACCAGGACGGGCTCAGCTCCCTGTCCCACTGTGCCACACGAGTGTCCCCATGGGGTGCAGAGCAAGGCTTGGTCTCACCCTGCTGCCATCCAGCCCTGCTCTCCTGGCCCTGGCAGGGCTCAGCTGCTCTCAACAGAGCCGGGACCTCCCTGAGCCCCTCTGAGCCCCCCTGAGCCCCTCTGAGCCCCTCTGAGCCCGTGTCCAGCCCAGCTGCCCTCCTGAAGCACCCGGACCCCCCTGGCTGCAGCCCCACGGTGCAGGACCAGCCCGTGGTGACATCCGAGCCCCCAGCTCTTTCCTCCCCGGGTTTGCTCAGCTGCACAAATATTCCAGCACAAATCAGAGCCACGAGCCCAAAGCACAGGCAGCCCTCGGTGCACCCTGAGCGGGCACATCCTGCTCCCCGGCAGCCCCGGGCGGGGGATCAGCACCAACTCCCCGCATTCCCCGGATAAACAGAGCGGGACAGGCCCACAAAAGGCTGGAGCTGGAGCTGGAGCTGAGAGGAGCAGAGGGAGCAGGTGGCAGGCGGCTGGTTCGTGTCGCTCGCAGCTCAGTAAAACGCGTCAGCACAGCCTTCAGCAGCTTTGCAGCTCAGCCCATCCCCTTGATAGAACTAATTCTCTGGCTGGGCAGAGACTTTTCACAGCTAAACACCTTCTTTGTTTTGCTTAATTTCTTTTCTTTTTTTTTCTTTTTTTTTTCTTTTTGCAGAAAGTTGGATTTTTTTCTGTTTGAACACCTTCAGTTTGGGTGCAGCCTGGGGTTGCTGTGATGAGGCTGAGAGCTGCGGGGTGCTCTGTGCCATGCCATGATCTGTTGCTGCATCCTGCTCTGCCCGGAGCGCTGATGCTCCCAGAGCCGGGCAGGAAGGAGGTGCTGGCAGCAGGGCTGGGGGTGCTGAGTGTTGCTGCAGGGAAGATCCTGCACCAGGCGCCTCTTGCTGCGCTTGCAGTTCCAAAATCAGCTTTGAGCCGCTGCGAAAGCCACATGTCGGGAACGGAAATTAAAGGCCCCTTGATTCTGACATGATAGAGCGATTAAAGCCACATTTCTTGGCCTGGGTACCTAACTGGAAATGCAGATATAAGGCTTAGATCCCCAAGGGGATTCAGATTTCTAATCCCAATTTATGCAGCTAAATTCCTATTGATTTCCCTCAGGTAGGGCCCTAAATGCCTTTGTGGGCTGCGATCCAAGGCAGGAGGTGTTGTGGCTTAGGAGGGGAGCCCCAGCCCTGACAGCCTGACCTCAGCACTTGGGGTCAAGGGCGTTCTCCTGCCTTCCCTCCCCGGGGCTGTGCTCGGGGGGCTCTGCGGGTGGGGGTCTGGGTGCCCCCATCCCCTCTCGTCACTGGGGGGGATGTGCAGCCAGCCTGAGCCACTGAATGAAGGTGCAGCTCCAAATATCAAATCCTAAATCAGTGATTCTTCACCAGGGAGAGCAGGATGGTGAAAATGGGATTGGGATCTTCCTGGGGTCCCAGACACCCCCACATGGAAAAGCACATGGATCCAAACATTTCTGAAGACATCTCTGTGAGCTGTCCCAGAGCATCCCAAAGGCAGGTGGGAGCCACATTCCCGAGGGACATGGGATAAAATCCAGCCCTGGGACAGGACAGGATCACCCTGGAGCACTCATGGCAGGGATGCCTTTGGCTCTCAGACCTCTGGAGATTTCCCTGATGACCATGAACTCCTGGTTCACTTCCCACAGCACTGAAGCTGCCCCTTGCTTCCATCCCAAAGAATTATTTTACCATCTCCTCCATCAGTCCCAGGCAAGGACTGTTAGAGTCATTTGGAGAGCTCCAGCTCTGCTTGCTCCAAGCTTCTGGCTCTGGGCCTGTGCTGACCACACGTCCTGAGGGAGGAGATGCTCTGGAGGAGCCTCTCCTTTCCCAGGGAGCACGGATGGGATCATCCCTGTGGGACAAGGGCAGGGACTGCAGTGTCTGCCTCACAGAGGTGACTCTGAGGGATCACTGCTCTAATTTCATCTGGGCTGGACTCCCCTGGGAGTCTTTGGCTCAGAGCTGGCTGCTTTAACGTAAAGAAGCTTTAATAAAATAGCAAAGCTAAGGCAGAGAATCCTTCTCAGGTTATTCACTTTAGTGGTGGGATTGCTTCTCCTCTGCTTTGCTGCACTCTTGTCTGGCCACTGAATGGAGCAGGGCTCTGTTATCACTGATTGGTCTCTTATCACTAAATTGGCTCTGTTATCACAAACTGGCTCTTCTCCCCTCACCTGGCCATGACCCAGCTGTCCTGCACGATGCCCTTTGCAATTATCATATGCAAATTAGTGCCCATTATCCCAGGCCAGCTGCAGGACAGCTGGAGTCCCCAGCAGGGTGGCCTTGGCTGTCCCTCCAGCATGGCCACGAGCTGGAATAGGGAGGTACATCCCTGCCAGGCCTTGGGGCTGGGCTGAGCTGGGGCTGGGCTGCTCCAGCCGTGCCCATTGTGCTATCCACAGGATGGTTCCCAGGTCTGAAGCAGTCTCAGCCTGTGGACAGAGATTCCAGGGGCCTGGATCTGCCCCCAGAGGGTCGGATCAGGTGCACAATTGTTAAATACAATGGGGTTGTATTTAACCAAGAGGCTGTGAGACTTTGTGGTCTGTCCCTGGTCACCTCCCAGCTGGGAGCAGCAGTCCCCAGGAGCTGGCAGGGGTTTGTCAGTGGGGCTGTGACCAGTCCGTCACGGCAGGGGCACCTGCTGGGCCCCAGAGCATCTCCTGTTCCCCAGAGCGAGCAGAGGAGCCCTTGGCAGCAGCACAGGAGTGTGGGGGGCACCGGGGCCAGCCCTGCCCCGTGCCGGGCACAGCCACCACGGCACCGAGCCGTGCCACTCCCCGGCGGGGCAGCAAAAGCGGGAGGAGTTATTTCCACTCTTTTTGGTTTGTTTTGATGCTCTGCAGACCCAAACCTTCCCCGGGGACCCCTCTGCAACCCCACAATGGACACAGGGATTTTTCCTGCCTCCTTGGGAGCACCTGGCAGGAGCATCTCGAGCCCTGCCTGCCGCGGATCCTCACAATCCGTCCCAAAGATCCCTCCCGGCTGCCCTGTGCCACACCGGAGCTCGCTGCCCGTCCACGGGAGGAGATTCCCGGAGCTCCGGCCGGGCAGGATCCCAGCGGATAACGGCCATTAACCTCTCCCTTGGAACAAGAAGGTGCAAATGAGCCCACAGCAGCCTCCTTTCTTCTGGCTGAGCAAGATTGATTGAAAAACAAATTGGCGCAAATAAAGCATGTAATTAGATTAAAGCCTCTCGCCTGGAGCGGCTGGAAAGCGGCAGCGAGGGATTCCCGGGAGCCGGCAGCCCCTTCCCACCTCCGCCAGCCCCGGTGCTGCAGCAGGATCCCTGCACGGCCAGGATGTGCCCAGGCTGTCCCTGCCACACCTCGGGAATGTCCTTCCCTCCTGCTCGGCCACCCCAATCCCAGCTGTGGCCCAGCAGCTGGGTCCGGGCACGGTCTGGATGCCTTTGGTCCATTCCTGGGAGTTCTGGCCGTGGTCAGAGGGAGACTCACCCCAAACACCACCCCAAACACCACCCCAAACACCACCCCAGACTCCATCCCGGCCCCGCTGCAGCTCGGGGAGAATTCACTCCCTGCCTTGGAGCTGCCTGGGGCCGGATTGGGGATGGGGATGAACAGCCTGAGGGATTTTTGATGTTTCAGGACAGGGGTGCCCACAGCAGCAGCATCCCGATTTTCCCGGATCTAAAGGGAGCAGGAGGCAGGCTGTGGCTGCTGGTGGCACAGTGGGGACAGTCCAGATGTGCCAGACACCCACTAGAAACTGCTGCAGTGGAAAACACCTCACTGCACTGGAAAACACTTCACTGCACTGGAAAATACCTCACTGGAAAACTCCACACCACAACACAGAGTTTTAAGGCTCATCCACCCCACCTCTGCCCCTCCTGACCCCTCTCCCAGGGTTGGCTGCACGTTTCCTACCCCTTCCCACAGGATTTGTCCTGGTGTTGAGCCCCACTGGGGACATGGGGTGCAGATCCAGGGGTGCCCTGCCAAGAGCCACTGCCAACACCGTGAAATACATTCCTAGGAAAACATCTGTCCTTGGAAGCCGAGCACCCCATAAATTCCTGCCTGACAGCAGCTCCCAGCCGAGGGGGAAAAATCACAGTTTCTGCTCCGGGGGAGATGCAGGAACAGGGAGCTGGTGCTGGGGACAAGAGCTTGGTGTCACCAAGGGGAATCAGCCTCTGGAAACGTCCCAGGATGGGGAGAGGAGCTCCTCAGGCTCTGAAACTCGAGGCGTGGCCATGGTGGGACGGGGAGATGAAGGGATGCAGGAATGGAGGGAAATGGGGAGGAAAGAATAAGAGGATGGAGGAATGGAGGGGTTTGAGGGTGGAGGGATGGAGGAAGGAATGGATGTGGGGCTGCAGAAGCTCTGCACTGGGCTGAGAAGAGCAAAGTGCACTTGTGCATGAAGCTTCTCTGCATTCCAGCAGTTTTGGGGGGAGTGTTTTAGGGTTTTCCCCCCCCTCAGACTTCCTGAGCTATTTTGAAGGGAGCAGGAGCTCCCTGACTGGAAGCCCCTCTGCCCTATTGTGCTCCCAGCCATTCACTGGGGATCACCATGAGAAACCTTTCAGGGGGAGCTGGATGCTGCTGATCAATCAGTCAATCAATCATGCGGCCAATCCATCACCTCGCTTACAGCTGAGACAAGGCAGAGAATGCCCGGGCAGGGCTGAATGAATTCCTCCTTTGGATGGGTACAAAGCTGGAGAGCCCCAGGCTGAGCCCAGATTTGCCCCAGGGTGAATGGGATGATGTTTCCCCTCCCGACTGCGCCGCAGGGAGCTGGGCAGAGCTTTGTTCCCAGGCTCTGGGATGCTCCCGGCTCTCCGCAGGGCTGACACTTCCTCAGAGCCAAAAACTCTCTGGATTTTCTCCCTACCAGTGCAAACTCCCCCCATGCCTGGGTTTGGAAGCTCGGGCTGGCTCCTGTGCTCCTGTCCCCACGCTGGCACTTCCGAGCAAACCTGGCACCCTTGCAGATGTGGTGGAAGCAGCTGGCTCCTCATTTCCAGCTTCTGCAGCTGGTGAGAAGGAGCTGTGGGATATTTAATCCTTTCCTGCTGTCCCTTTTCCCTTGGAGCTGTCGCTGCAGTGATGGTCACGGTGTTTATGTGGCCGTGAGCTCTGCTGGGGTGGAAAGCTGCTGAGCCAAGGTTGCCACGGGGATGCCCAGGTACAGGAGGGCTGGGAGGCTGGAAATGAGCTGTCTCTGAGCTGTCCTGGAGCTGCAGTGGGAGAGGGGATTTAATCCCTGTTCCCCCTGTGCCCGCTGAGGTTTCCCTGGGCTGGGGGCAGGGACCCCTTTGTGTGCCCATGGAAATGGGCTCTGAGCCTGTGGCCACCCCTGCAACCTGCGTTTTGCCCTTCTGCTGAGGGCAGAAGAGCCCATTCCTGCTGCTCACCCTGGGATTGCCCCTGGAGAGACAGAATTTACCTGGGAGCAAAGGGTGGCTTGGCATGACCTCGATCTAGGCAGGGGCAGGCAAAATCAAAGCTCTTGACATTCAGACAAAGGAAAAACAACCCTTTTATAGAACCCAGGAATTCTCTGGCTACCTGTAAATGATGCTGAAACAGGAGTTCCAGCTCGTCAAGGTCAGTTTTCCCCAGTTTTCCTGGCTCTTGGGGGAGGATTCAGGCTAAAATTTGGATGCCACATGCAGCCAGCTCTGCACTGGTTCTTCTGCACTCTGGGGAAGCTGCAACCTGCAGCCAAAGCTGGGTCTGTGCACCCTGGGGTCCCTCAGAGCTGGCTTCTCCCTTTCCTGCCTTTACATCCAGCCTCTGCCTCACCAGCCAGGAACAAAAGGGCCCAGAGTGACATTGGGAAGGGCCAGATCTGGTTTTGAAACTGCGGAGGTTGATTTCCAGGGGAAAACCGTGGAGAGCTGCATCAATCCAATCACCTGGTTTTATTTAAGGCCACTGGCTGAAATCATCCACCTCCGATAATCATTCCCAAGAAAATCTGGATTTGATTCAGATAAGACAAGAACTGACTGGCAGGTTTTTAAATCTTCACCCCCCACTGCTATTTCTGTTTGCCCTTTCACTGTGGTCTCTTCTGTCTGAGAGGGACCAAAAGAGGACCAGAAAGGCTCCACGTGCCCGGCAGCAATACGGAGCAGCAGCTCCTCCTCATCCTCCAATCTCCCGGCCTGGGAGAGCATGGATGCATTTCATCTAAACAATCCAGGTTTGGACTGTTTTCCCAAACTGATTGGGACCCCTGAGAGCTCAGCAGAGCCAAGCAGGACCCCCCACCCAGAGCTGACATTGTCCCACCCCTCGTTCCAAGGCCAGCTTTGGCCCCTGGTGCTCTGCAATGGCTCAGGTTGGGCTGATGCTCCCTCAGCTCTTGGCCACTTTCTGTGCCATGTGGCCACGAGCACAGGACATGGCTTAGGGTCCAGTCCGAGGTGACATCTGCCACTTTTAGTGCAAACTCCTTAATTTCTGAACCCTCCTGCACTGCTGAGACAAAAGTAAACAGCTTTTACACCTCGTGGCTTTCACAGCTGGGGCTCAAACACCCCAGGAACCTCCAGGCAGCAGGGCAGGACCAGTCAGCCTTCCCTGGGACCCTTTGGCTCCTGGTCAGAGCCATGCCACATGAGGGAATGGGGGACAGGGGAGTCCCTGGGTGACAGGGGGGAGCAGGAGTGGATACAGCGCTGGGTAACTCCCCTGTGCTCCCAGCTCCAGCAGGAAAACCTCCTGCACCTTCCCCTGCTCTCCCGGGCGCTCCGAGCAGCGCCAGCCTCTCAGGATGCCACACGANCCAGGAACCTCCAGGCAGCAGGGCAGGACCAGTCAGCCTTCCCTGGGACCCTTTGGCTCCTGGTCAGAGCCATGCCACATGAGGGAATGGGGGACAGGGGAGTCCCTGGGTGACAGGGGGGAGCAGGAGTGGATACAGCGCTGGGTAACTCCCCTGTGCTCCCAGCTCCAGCAGGAAAACCTCCTGCACCTTCCCCTGCTCTCCCGGGCGCTCCGAGCAGCGCCAGCCTCTCAGGATGCCACACGAGTGCTCCCAACGCATTCGGGCACAAAAGGAAACCTCTTGGCCTGGCACAACCCACAGGGTTTATGCATTTGGTGCAGTTTATGTCGAGGTTTGAAGCGATTGCCGAAGGGACATTGAGCCCCGAAGAGCAGCACGTACCTGCGGGCTCCTCGGCGCTGCTGGCGGCCGTGGTGGGCGGCGCGGCTGGGATCTCTGCGGGACACAGAGGAGACAAAAGGAGGAGCAATCGTTCCAAATCCCACAGATCTGGTCCCTGCAGGTTCCCCTCCCCACCAGCAAGAGCCCCCAAACCAGTACGCCAGGAGCCAGGCGTCCCTCGAGGGTGTTGCAAAGGGGGTTTTTAATAAAAAATTTGGGCTGGTGGCTGCGTGCTGCACTGTGCCCAGCCCCTGTGGGCTGTGCCACTCCCTGTCCCTGGGGTGTCCCCTCCGGCTGCTGTCCCCCACGTCTGAGGCAGCGCTGGCACTCCCCGGGCAGAGGAGGGTGCAGGTACACCCTGCAGCTCTGCTGGGGTGCAAGGAGTGCCTGCCACGTCCAGAGGAAACACAAACACATCTGGTGCCAATTCCCTGGCTCGGATTTGGGGCCAGCTCTGCAGAGCTGAAACCAGATCGTGCTCTGGCTGTGTTTGTGGAAGGGAAGGACTGTGGATGGCAGGGGGTGTGTGGTCCCAGCTTTGCAGGATGCTCTCCTTCCCCAGCTCTCACCATGGACGTCCTTCCTGAATTTAGGGCACGGTGCTGCCATTTCTGTGCGTTCCTGAACACCTCACCAGTCCAGTTTGGAAGGGGAGTTTAGGCATGAGCTGGGAGTGGGCATCTGCCTCTTTCTGCTTGTGTTCTTGGCAAAACTCCTGGCCACAGAGCAGGGTTTGCTCCTAGGGGTGCAGCCCAGCCAGCCTCGGGGGATTTTTGGGGTCAGTCACCTTCATGCCCCTAAAGCCAGCACAGGACACAGTTCATGGGCAGGCAGCACCGAGAGCCAGCACAAAGCTGGGGCTGGAGGGTGCTTGTGGCTGCTCTGACACACACCCCACAGGGGTCCTGCTCCTTCCCCCCAGGTGTTCTTTCCATGGCTACAAGTCCCTGGGAATAGGGAATTACAAGCAGTGGTAAATCAGAGAGCGACTGTGCCCAGCCCCAAAGCCTGCATGGGCCATGTTGAAATCCTGAGCCTGTCTTTATTTAGTGCCAGGAATCCTGAGGGAGCTGATGCAAGGAACAATTTACTCTCTGATTTCCCCTGGCCCTGGGGAATGATTAATGATAAACCTTTGTGCACACTTGCTGCAGAGCAGACTGGAGCCACGCTGGACATCTTGGGGACAACAAGCATCTGCTTTGGGCTCTTGCTGTCCCATTGCGACACGGGGAAAAATGAATCCCAAACCACCCTGGAATGTGTGTTTCCTTCAGCAGGAGAAGGTGGAGAAAGGGTTTCTGCCCAGAATTTGGTAATGGCCATGCTGAGAGGGGAGAAGAGTGTGGGAGCAGAATGTGGGTCCCCAACAAAAGCTTAATTCTTTCAACCTTCACTTTTCTTGCTGGGCCTTTTTCTCCTTTTAGCAGCAAGGAATCACCCTTAGGGAGCAGCTCCTCCTTATCATCCCATCCCATCCCATCCCAGGCACACCAGTTTTGATGCTTTGTTTTGTTAGGGCAGGTGGAGATGTCCCACAAGGTACATGAGCCACTGGTTGAAGAGCAGCAGACCCTGCAGGCAGCAGAGAGGGGCACAGGGCTAAAACCCAACTTCCCGGGCAGTGGGAGCTCAGCAGGGGCTGAGGGGACTCCAGGTGCTCACAGAGCAGGTTCTGAATGGAGCTGTACCTGGTGCTTCTGCTGCTGTTTCAGGAGCAGAGGGTGAGGGCAGCCTTGGGAAGGCAAATTGAAATGCAAACCCGAGGAAGCTAAGGGTAAAACTACTCCTGTTCCTGGGAGGGTTGTGTAAGAGCTCCTTCAGCAATCCAGGTGTTCTCAGCTGTGATGACAACTCCATCAAACAGCAGCCCCTCTGATCTGAGCTCTGTGCCAGTGCAGCACAGCCTGACTTTTGGAGAGAAAAACCTGTTTGGAACGATCTGCCTTAGCACCCAGCCCTGACGTGGCACCCCTAAATCAATGTGCTCCTGGGGCACCTCTGTTCCACGGAGCAAAGTTAAACAGTGAACCAGGCTGTAGATGCACCCCCAGAACACCCCAACAAGGCAGGGGAGCTGCTGGAAGCTGCTGCTGGATTTGGGGCCGTGTTTGGGCAGTGTGGAGGTCCCCAGGCAGCTCTGCCCCTGAGCGCTGGTGGGGTTCAGCAGCCCCCAGCCTGGGCAGCAGCTCCATCAGGATTTCAAGGGTTAAAAGGGAGAGAAGATCCACCTACTTATGCAGGGGGCGATGGGCGAGCGGCTCTGCTGGTAGCCCTTGGCACAGCGGTTGCAGGTGATGCCAGTGACGCCATCCTTGCAGGGACACTGGCCTGTGGTTTGGTTGCAGGTCTGGCCGGCGGCACCCACGGGGTGACAGTCACACTCTGCGGGGAGAACACATGGCAGGAGGGTCAGAGGAGGGCACAGCGGCCACGTGGCATCGGCAGGGAGAGGGGCAGCTCCCCTGGCACTGCTCTGCTTCTCCTCGAGTGACCTGAAACAGAACTGGCATTGGCACAGGGCGTGGGGGACAGCGCTTGGGCACCGGGGACGGTGCCAGAGAGGAGGTGGCACTGCCACAGCCCCGGAGAGGAGGTGGAAGTGCAGCCAGGATGTCTGATCCGGGATGGATCCCATGGACACTCCTCACCCCAAATCCTCCACTCTCTTTGCAGGATTTAAAGGGATTTAAACACCCAGCAGCTCCTGACTCCCCAGGCTCCCGGGAGCCATGGCAGGGCTGGCACAGGGGTACAAACCCAGCAGGGTTCCCTCACCCCTCAGCACACCGAGCTCAGGCAGGCAGCAAGTGCTTGCGGGGAGCTTGGGAATTCATTTCGAGTGCACTCCGGGAAAAATCAAAGGAGTCCTTTCAGAGCCCTCGCTGAGCAGCATCCCTGGCAGCTGGCACCGCGGGCACAGGAAGGAAATGCCCTTGTGGGATGCAGGCAGGCTAGAGGACCTGCTGTTCCCGGCCAGATGGAGGGAGCCTCGACAGCAGAGCTGGGCAGATGTGAAGGGTTTGGCAGGGGATGTAAATACTGCACTCGACAACATTCACCATCTCATTTCCCACAGTGCGACTTCACCGGCGCAGCTGTTTGGGAGAAAAAAAAATTTAAAAAAAAGGCAAAAAGAAGAAAAACCAAAAAAAAAAAAAAAAAATTAGAAAAAAGCATCAGGGCTTGTTATCATCACTGCTCCAAAAGGATTATGGCCTCGCACATTTGTTAACAGCCCTGATTTCTAAGAGCTGCAAGCGCCGTGCCAGACTGTGGTCTGCCCCTGCTGAGCGGTGGCAGGGAGAGGCAGGCGAGCAGGAAAGCTTTGCTTTTCTTCTGCTGCATCCTCGGGCAGGAGCCAGCCAAATCCCTCCCTGGGGAGCACTGCTCCCCTCTCCTCCTGCCCCCCAGGGGAGCTGCCTGCCGGAGAGAGGGGCTGGGGGAGACCTGTGCCACGGCCTGGGCCCTGGGTGAGTGTTCCCATGGGCACCAGAGGCTTCAAACCCCGCAAACTGGGCACATCACTCCCATGAAGGCTTTTCCTGGACCCTGCAATGCTGCTTGGTTTGTTCTGCACCTCCCTGGCTCTCAAACACCCCAGCTCTGCCTCATTTGGGGTCAGCAGACGCATCCCAAGTTGGTTTTGGGTTTCCATGTTTTGGAGTTGGGCTGGAGGTTCCCTCCAAGCCACCCCAGCATGATCCTGCTCCCTGCACCAGCAGCTCCCAGTCTGGCCCTTACTGGGCAGCAGCTCCCAGGCTGACCCTTACTGGGCAGCAGCTGCCAGTCTGATCCTTACTGGGCAGCAGCTCCCAGTCTGACCCTTACTGGGCAGCAGCTCCCAGTCTGGCCCTTACTGGGCAGCAGCTCCCAGGCTGATCCCCTCCCCGCAGGGCTGGGATGGGACCTGCAGCACTCCTGCTCTGGGATGTCCAAATCTTCCTGCATGGAACATCCCAGAGCTCCAGTAAACTGCCACCAGCCCTGACCCCACCAGCCCTGGGTGGGAAGACACAGATCCTTGCCAAAACTCGATGATTTTTCACATGAGAGGGGAAAAAAAACCCTCAAGAAACCAACAAAGCTTTCACTCCTTTTCTCCTCTTTTTCTAACACTTCTGATTCGGGGGTTTTGATTAAAAGTCCTGCTCTCCCCCATGCCCCTGGGAAATGGATGCTTGTAAACCTGCCCACAGCAAAAATCTGCTTTTCTAAAGCTATTTTAGATTGGAAAAGTTTTAACGTGAAATCAGCGCGGCTGGAGATGAGCAGAGAGGGAAGTTTAGGTGGGAAAACCTTCATGCTGCAGCTCCAAGGGATGGCTCAGGTGATGCTGGGGGAGAGGAAATAAAAACACATCGAGTGAAAGCCTGAAGGAGGAACGGGAGAGAAAAGAGTTAAAGAAGAGCAGAGAGGCAGGAGTTAATATAAAAACAAGCAAATCGGGGAAGGGTTATCCAAGAAGAGGCAAAGGGCAGGAGAATGGGGACGAACAGCTTTGTGTTTCAGGCGTCCCCTCCGGGGCTGCCTCCAGAGCCCAACCTGTGAGGAATCCTCCCCAATTCCAGCGGGACCGCTCGGACGAGAGAGGGAAAAGAGGGAAAAAAGCCTTGGTGATGAGTAAGAGCCGCAGAGTCAGGCTGAGAGCACAGAGCGCTCTTTGCACTGCACAGAAATAAATAAATCGCGATCCTGCCGCTTCCTTCCCTCATGAGGTAATGGCTCGGCCAGAGCTGCCGGCGTTGTTTTTACAGCCCTGTCTGGCTGAGGTTGTCTCCTCTGTCCCCAGAGTCCTGGGAGGGCTCTCCTGTGCCCACTGTGATGTGCCCAAGGTCACCGAGGGCACGAGTGGCACAGGGTCCGGGGCTCGGCCGCCAGGATTTCACCGGGATGAGATCCCTGCCGATCCGTGACCGCACCGAGGGGAAAATCCTCTCTGGGGCAGGGACAGGCTCTGTGTCCCCGGACCCAGAGTCCCTCCGGGGCACACGTTCGGGTGTCTGACTTCCCCAAACGCCGGCTCAGCGCTCCCTGAGATGCTCTCGGCGGTGCCCGCAGATGGAGATTTGCTGTCCCCGTCCTCGAGAAACTGAAGCAGCGCCAGCAATTAGGAGCAATTAAAGGTAATTTACAGTTCCCCGGCCAGTGCAAACACTTGCAGCCAGCAATTCCGGGCTCTTCTCCCTGCCCAGCCGTGGAGGGCCGCGCTGCTGGTGCTTGATGCTGATTGTTCAGTGCGGTTCAAATTCCTTTGGGCTGTAACCCCAACCAGGATCCCTGGGGGGGTGATTGGTGCCAACGCCCCTTTGGCATCGCCGCTGCCTCCATGGGCACCTTGGCACCCGCAGAACGGGTTTGCATTCCTGAACTTCCTTGGCTTTCATTCCCGAACTTCCCTGGGTGCAAAGGTTTGTGGATTTGGGTCATCACCCACCGAGGTGCGGAAATTCGGCACTGAGCAGAGCCCTCGAGGCACCAGAGCTGAGGGAACCTCTCTGGCCAGGAAAGGAAGGGGTCTGGGGCATCCCTGGAGATCGTGACGGGGATAATTCGTGGTTTTTCCTCGTGCCTTGCTTGAAAGGATCACCCCAGAGAGGGTACGGTGAGGTGGGAGAGAGGAAAAGAGGGCTGAGGCTGGAGCAGGGAAAAGGAGCCCACAGAGCGTCAGGGGGAAGGGAAATCACTCTCAGGATTTTGCTTTTGCAGAAAATCTTTAAGAAAGATATTTGCTGAGTGTCTGTGGCAGAGTTGACCAGGAATTCTTAGTAAAAAATGAAGTTATTTTTTGGTTGAAAACATGGCTGTGGAGGAGAAAACAAGGAGCAGGAATCTGTGGGGAGGCTTTAAAAGGGAATGAGGGCAGCAGTGGGGATGCTCTGCTCCCAGAAGGTGATTTTTCCTGTAAAACAACCACAGCCTGGAAAGCAGGGAGCTGAGAGCACTTCCAGGTGAGCACCTCGAGCGTGGCTGCTCCAGATGTGAGGAGACCACGTCGCTGTGCCAGACAGAGCCAGAGCGGCCAGCGGATGAGGGGAGAGCAGCCAAAATCCGGAGTGCAGAAGGATGCATAATTGGGAGGAGGGAACAGGATGGCTCATCCACGCTGAAGGGTCCCAATTAACTGCATCCACTCCAGGAAAAGATCGAGGAGTCAATGAAACATCTGGCTGATTGCAGCGGAGCTCAGAAGAGCCGCAAGATGGGGAGGCTGTGCTGTGAGAGGGAAACTCTGAATTCATATCAGGGCACTACAGAAATCAATAGCTCGTCCTCAGCTGGGAGCTGGAGTGAAAGGCACGGAGAGCACCCACGGAAAAGATTCGGGAGGCCTTGCCAAGAGACGGTGGAGAGCTGCCAAGAGCTGCACAGAGCCAGCAAGGTCAGACAGGTGCTGCTCTTCAGTGCTCCTCAAAGCCCCGCCACAAAGGGACAATGAGGGCGTTGAAAAGGCAACTTTTCAGTGCTAAAAGGAAACGCTGCCTTGCACCACACGTAATTAACTCGTAGAACTCCTGCTACGAGACACCATGGCAAGGGCCCAACAGGATTAGATAGGGCTCTGAATGAGAACATCTGTAGTTACATTAGCTGGGATTAATATATATACGGATATAAGCACTGCCAGGCAGCTCCTCACCGCCTGCAGCCAGGAGATTTCCCCCGGGGCCAGGCTCTGCAGAGCTGGCTGCCGTGGGCTTTTATAGCTCTGGCTGGAGCTTCCAAATCGGCTCCTATTTTCTGTACAAACCTGCTGAGGCAGAGCATCGCCCAGCCCAGCCCAGCCCGGCCCAGCCCAGCCCAGCCCAGGTCAGCCCAGCCCAGCCCAACCAGCGCTGCCTTTCTGTGCTTCAGCTCAGGTTTGGGGTTAAAAACCGCCTGGAAACATCCTGGGGCCATGCTTGGGATAAAAATCCACACAACTTTTCCCTTCAGAACTTGCTGAGATGGTTCTGCCCTGCTGAAGGTTGACAAAGAGCACGACAAAAATGCAAATATTTTTGCACCCCTGGTGTTTGGGCAGAGGTGTTCCCAGATGCTAATCATTGATGAAGGTTCCCATGTTTGGAAATCACTCAGTTTTAAATATAAATTCAAGTCCTGGGTAGCCGACGTGCCTTAGGTGCACATTCATATTTAACCAGGCTTTAAAATGCTTTTCCAGAATCGTGGCCAAAAATTGCTTCCCTTTGGTTGCTTCCCTTTGGTTGCTTCCCTTCTTTCCTCCGAAGACTTCAACAGGAGTGAAAAAATGGAGCTGCAGAAAACTTCTGCTGGAAAACGACACAACAAACCCAGGTTTGCTGTCAAAACATCAAAACAAATTCAACTGAAACTCTCCTGTTGCCTCAATAAAACATCCTGATGCAGCAAACATGTCTCACTTAACCTTATGGTTTAGTATTTATGGGGGTGGTTCTGACATTATTACTTAAGTGAGGCTTTTTTGTTGTTGTGGAGTTGTTTCTTTCCTGCTCCACTGTCTTTAGGAACTCAGGTACTTCAAATCTGCTCCCTCTGAACACATCTTCCTGGGGAACTCAAGGTGTGAGAATTCCTGTTGTCCCCTGCAGCTGAAATCCATCCCAGAGGTGACCTCGAAGTGGTCCCAAGGAGGACAGGATGTGTTTACAGCTTTCCTTTGGCTCCTGTCTTTGGGAAATCAACTCAAAACAAGCAGGGCTCCTTCCTTTGGATCCCTATCCCGGTTATTTGTCCATGGATGAGGGAAGTCTGAGCTGAACCTGTGCACCTGAGAGCTGAGGAGAGGTTGGTGCTGGCTCTGGGGACATCAGGCACGGCCAGAGCATCTCCAGCACGGGCAGCACATCCTGCAGATCCCAGGGATTTATGGGGGAGAGAATCTGGAATTCGGTGTGCACCCACCCAGCCTGGCCCCTGCTGGTTTGCAGGGGTGGAAATGTCTCTGTGCTCACTCTGAACACCGATAATGAATTAATTTAAATATTAGCCATTAACTGCTTTGCCCTGAGCTGTGTGGCACCAGGAGCCAGGCTCAGCCCTCCAAAGGATCATGTTCATGCACAGTGTCCCTCAGCACATTCTCCTGGAGATTTAAAGGTTTCTTGCCAGCAGAACATGAATTCCTCCTTTTATCAGGCAGAGCTAAGTGATCTCTGGGTGTCTCCTGCTGTCCCTGCTCCTGTGCCCCTTCTCAGGGCTCTCCCATTTCCCCTCCTGAGCTGGCACTCGGGGGAGCCAAGAGCTTCGGTGCCCTGAGCTTTGGGCCAAATTTCACAGATTAGACCTTGGCTTTGTCTGCTCTGTAACAACGAACAGACGAGGCCACAAAGCCTCCACTGAGCTGGAGTCACCACTAATCCGGAGGGGCCTTGGAACCCTGACCATAAATCCACTTTTTGGGCAGGAGCACATTAGTGACACACACAATGGGGCAATTATGGCAGCGCTTCTCCAAATGCTGGAACATTCCCTTGTTCCAAAACGGTTCAGACTTGCCCTGTTTGCTGAGAGCTTCACTTCCCACGTGGTTCCAGCAGGGCTGGAGAAGCTGCCAGGGATGCTGAGATGTAACATCAGGGTTTCCTTCACCCCACTTTGCTAGGAAGATTTGGGTTTTATCATGGAGGATGTGATCCTTTCTGTTTTTCCATCCAAAGTGTCGAGTGTGCTCCCAGAGCTGCAGGGGTGAGAGCAGCAGCTCAGTGGTGTCCTCGTGGATCTAAAGCAGAACTCAGCTCCCCCTGCTCCCATGGGAGATGTTGCACGAGGAAGAGTGGGTTGGGAATGCTGTTATTGAAGGGAAAAAAAAGTAGAGGCAAAGTTTTTCTCTTCCTGATGCGTTTTTAGCCTGGCTCTGGAGGAAACGAGGTTCCTACAAGTGCATTCTCCCACTAATAATAAAAATCAAATCTGGCAGCGGAGCAGAAGTCTCAGGGATAATGAGGTTGCCACAAGCCTCGGGGAAGGAGGCAGAGGGGAAGGTGAGGGAGAAGCTGGAAAAGCTCTGCGGAAAAGATTCCTTTTGGTGTGCACAGCCCTGGTGGGAACCCAAAGCACCTACCTGAGTCCCCAACACCCCAAGAGCAGAGAGAAACCCCGGGGAGAGCTCCCAAATCCCAGCCCCTGCCTCGTGATGCTCTGAGAAGCATCTGTTTAACTGGAAAAGAAATCCTTTCCTACCAGAAAAAAAGCCCTTTAATTTTAGTATGCTGAAAAGCAGAGTGTGGGGACGAGCAGGACTGAGCTCGGGTTTGACTCTCAGGATCTGAGAGCCTGAAGGACTTTCCACTCCTGAGAACTGCTCTGAAGCAGGAAATTATCCCAATTATTGGAAAACATTTCTGGGGAAGGCAAATTATTCCTTTTCTTTCCTCTGTCTTGCAGATATGCAAAGGTCTGGCTGTGCGAGTGGATTTAGCAACTTTTGTCCTTAGTCTGAGAGCAGCAGTGGAGAGCTGAGCTTTAGACTGGTTTTGTTTTCTTAATGGGGTGCAAATTCCCCTCCATTGTGTCACCACTTCTGACAAACCACATCCCAACCTGCCCTCCGGGATGGCTCCTGGATGTTTCTCTGCTGGAAACCCAAACCCCAAGCCCCAGTTTGGAAGGTGGTCAGCCCCCAGTTCATCCAGTAAACTCCTCCCGGCACCAGCACTGCCAGGATGTGATTTTTCAGGAATGCAGAGCTCTAGTCAGGGAATCAATGCCGTCTACATTTTCCTGTTCAGCCGCGTCTGGCATGGGTTTGGGGCTCAGCTGTGAGCTGCGTCTCTCCTCTGGAGGTGCTGAGGTGGTTTCCAGGTGGAAATGGAGGCTGCAGGTCCTTCTGAGGGGCTCTGGAGCAGCCTCCTCCTCCTCCCCGTGGAGTCAGCAGCGTCTTGCCCTGAATTCCACAGCTCAGCAAACTCTGCCCATCCTGCCTCACACAGAGGCAGCTGCCTGGTTTGATGTGTCTGTTCACCCATCATTAAAATGTGGATTTTAATGGGTTTTTAAAAAGCTGGCGTGGCCTGGGAGATGCCTTGTGTTGAGCTCGGGTCTTCATTTGAACAAAAATCGCTGCTTTTCCGTGGTTTCATCCTACAAACTCAGAACAGTTTAAGAGTTTCTGTGATGCTCTTGTCTCTTCTTTTCTCTGGGATCTTCCCAGCCCGGGTGGGTGAATGGTGCAGCCCTGCCCTGGCTCCTGGGGGTGCCGTGCAGGAGGTGGCACTTGGTGGCACTTGGTGGCACTCGGTGGCACTCGAGCCTCCCGTGCTGCCCCAGGACAACCCCACAGAGACCTGTGAGCATGGACAGCTTAAAGCTGCATTCCTAGAAACCTTCTCCAATGGTTTGTGTGTGTCTGGGGGTTGTGATGACAAGTTTCAGATGCAGAAGCCATAAATCAGCCCTCAGGGCTTGGAATAATCTCGATATCAGGAATTATGGGGCCGTGGGGAGGGGTGACTCAAGCACAGCCTGACAAATGCAGGATGGAAATGCAACTCAGAAATTGTTCTTGTGGCAGTGGAAGAGAATCTTCACAGTCCTGGGGAGAAATTGAAGTCCGTCCTTGGCAGATCAATGCCTGGGAAGTTTGGAATTTCTCTAGGGATGTGATTTCTCAGAGGTGACCAAGCCCTGACACAAGAGGCCAACCCAAGCCCTGCCAGCACCTCGAGCTGGCTCCTCTCTCATCTCAACAGCAGCTCCAGCTGGAACCCAAAGAGGAGGAGAAGGAGGAAAGGAAGGGAAGGAAGTTTGACCATTAAGGACAACTCCCTGGGGTGAACCTCTGGAAAGTCCTGCCTTGGAGTTCACCTTAGAACCACAAGGAGCTGGATGAGAGAGGAGCACCCAAATGAGGCAGCTCTGGAGAGGGGAGCCTGTACTGCTGGCCCTGGAGCCCTGCAGGAGCCACCACTGCTGGTCCTGGAGCCCTGAAGCCCTGGCACAGGGGACCCAGCCAGGCCATCCCAACATCTCTGGGATGCTTCAGCCGTGAGCTTGTCTGCCCCACCCAGGAGTGGGTTGGGGACCGTGGTGACAAGGGACACGCCCAAGGCTGAGGAGGGATGCTGCCCACGACTGGAAGCGCTGCTGTGCCCGTGCCAGGCTGCGACAGCGCAGTGGGACAGCTCTGGGGGCAGTGGCACCGTGCCCAGAGCCTGACGTGGTGCTCCCCTGCCACCCCCTGCACCCCAGCAGCAGGAGCAGAGAGGTTCCATCTCCCCCGGGCCAGCCTCCAGGGAGTGAGCTCAGCTCTAAGCTGGTGCCGCAGCTCCCTCTATAGTCAGTGGAGCGCTGGGGATGGTGCCACTGTGGCTGTCACTGCGGGCTCTGCTCGGCTCTGCTGGCAGCACCCAGAGCCAAAGGGGTTCGGGTTCCCCCTCACTCAGTGGGGTAGGGTGGGGAAAAATCCTTTATCTGCACCCATGGAATGGAGGACGAGAGGCTGATCCCTTGGGACAGATCCCACCTCCCTCTGCTCCAACCCAAATTGCCTCCAAAATGCCAATGCCAAGCCTCGACCCTCGGTGGGTGCAGGCCAGGCCGGGCAGGGAGGCTGGGAGTGCTTTTTGGGGTTTGCACAAGGCAGGAAATCCTCCAGCACAGCTGGAAATCTCCGCAGGCTGCAGCAGCAGCGGCAGGCACACAGACAATCCCATTTCCTCCCAAACACTGAGCCCTGATGGATGTGACCTCTCCAGGTGCCAAATGCTGCCCTGCACGAGGGGTTTGAGCTGGCAGCCTCAGCACGTTCAGAGCACATCTCGTTTGTCATCTTTTCATCAAAAAGGGTGCAAAGCCTCTCCCCAAGTGCAGAGCTGTTTTACAGCCTGGCTATAAAACCCTGCAGACTCTCTGCTCCAATGGAATTACATTAGTGCCAATAATCTGGCAAATATCAGGAGGGAATTTAATCAGAAGAACCAACACCAGGGCCCTGATTTACAGCAGCCCGTGACAGAGCGGGGTGGGCGAGGGTTTGCAGGGCCCAGATGTGGAATTTCACTTGCAACATCATTTGGAGCAGAGGGAAAGCAGAAGGAACTGGAAGCAGGGCTGGGAGCTCTTGGTGATTTCTCAAAAGCCAGGGAGAAAGGAGGGAAAAATTTGTCCTTGTCTGAGCCTTAAAAATGAACACGAAAATTTCTCACACCCTGAGTTTTGTTACCTGGGACAGCCCCCACAGCAGGAGTGTGCCCAGGAGCAGGGGTGCCATGTGTCTGCCGGGACAAAGGGCACCCTGATGGGGATGAGCCCATCCAGGACCCCTCCAGCCCAGGATCCATGGCTGGGGCAGGGATCAGCTGCAGCCTGGCCTGGGAATGCCAGGGGAGCTCTGCCTTGGTGTCCCTGGGCTTGCCTGACCCCTGTGCCCATTTCTCTGCCCATTTCCCTGCCCAGATCCATGCCCATTTCCCTGCCCATCTGCCTGCCCAATTCCATGCTCATCTCCCTGCCCATCTCCATGCCCATCTCCCTGCCCAGTTCCCTGCCCAGCTCCCTGTCCAATTCTATGCCCAATTCCATGCCCATTTCCCTGCTCCTCTCCCTGCCCAGTTCCCTGCCCAGCTCCAGCCTGCCAGGCTCTGGCACACACCCAGCCTTTCCAGTCCATGCAATATCCCTGCTCCATCTGTCATCAGTTCCTTTGCCTGTGGTTTGCAGCCTCTGTGCCATGGCCTGCCTGGCATGGCTCTGTCCCAGGGCATCTCTGGGCACCGACAGCTTCCAGGATTGTCTCATTTTCGTGAGGAAAGCACTGGGAGCAAACAGAGCAAAGCACCTGGCACAGCTGGATCGCTGTTATCCATCAGGGAAAACCATCCTCAAACCTCAGCTTCTCCTGCTTTTACCTGCAGCGCTGACCTGAACTTCAGATCATCAGAAAAATCTTTTATTTAACAATTATTAAAGGTTTGGTGGGAGACACCAGCAGCCCTGACTGGGCAGGAGGTGTTGCCCAGCTCTGCTTTCTGCTCACCTTTTGCTGCCTGAGCCTCACCCGTGCCCTGCAACACGAGCAGAAGTTTGTGGAATTCTCTTTTTCTCCAAGTTAAAAACAAGGAGACATTGTGCAAGCATTTCTGCAATGTTATATTTTTGCATAATTACCCAAAGCGACAATTTCAAACAATGCAACTCCAGCCTGTTTAATTTGCTGATCTTTGATGTGTTGTGAGTTGAGGCACCTCGTGCTCGGGATGGAGTGGGAGAGGAGGAATGCAAGGGAGAGCAGAGGCAGCTTAGCTGGATGGGTCTCTTAGGCTGAATTAATGAAGCTGAATTAACAAAAAAATGTCTCTGGCAGCTCTTTCATTGAGCCTTTGCTGTGAGCTCTCGCTGGAATTGTTTTTTCAAGGTAAAAAAAGGGGGAATAGGACTGTCTGAAAAAGGGTTTTGTTTTCTGCTATGGTAAAAAGTGTCTGTTTTCAGTAGGGAAAAAAAACCAAACCAAAAAACTGAAAATGCTGGAGACCTAAAATTTCCCAGCCAAAAATACCCATCTGAAGCCAAAAAGCTTTCCATTTCTTGTTGGAAACAAATCTTTAGAGAGAAAAGAGCTGAGGATTTCTGTGGGAAACCCCAGCATTTTCTAACCTGGCTTTTGAATGTTTGTTTGATTCCTTTGCTGCACCTCAGGTTCAGGATTTCCACCTCTTCCAGCAGCAGCTGAGAGTTAAAAATGTTCATTTGCAGGATTTGCTCTCCTTGCTGCTCCCAGCTGAAGCCCAGCTCGCCTCCACGGCCACATGAGGAAACCTCAGAATACTCCGAGCTCAAAATAAACTCATTTCCCCTCTTTGTGTTCTCTGCTCGTCCGGAGGAGTGACAAGCTCTGTGCGTGGGCTCAGCTCTGCCTGAAGGGCTGGGGCTTGGAGGAGGCTGATTTAAATTCCACATCTCACCCATGGCTGGGATTTTGTGCCCCTCTGCCCTCACAGAGTGATGGCCAGGTAGAAGCAGATGAAGCATAATTTATAAGTGATAAACCCTGAAAAAATTGTGAGGACTTCTATTTCCATGGGTTTGTGCTCAGCAGGAGGCTGGGGAGAGCAGCAGGGTGGTGGCAGGGGGTGTGGGTGGCCTTGTCCTCACCAGGAGGCTGCAGAGGTGATGGCAGAGAATGTGGGGGCATGAGAAGTCATCCCAAACAGCACAAAAAAAGCAATTCCAAACTGGTTTGGGAGCAGGAGGAGCAGGAGGAGTTTGGAGAGAGGAGCAGTGGTGGAACCAGAGCTGCAGGGAGGGGCTGGGGAAGGGAGAGCTGAGCATTCCTGACCATCCCATCCCATCCCATCCCATCCCATCCCATCCCATCCCATCCCATCCCATCCCATCCCATCCCATCCCATCCCATCCCATCCCATCCCATCCCATCCCATCCNGTGAGGGTGAAAGGAGAGAGAGGAAGTCTTTATTTTTTCATGTTTTCTAGTGACACCATGCCATGCCATCCCATCCCATCCCACCCCACCCCATCCCGTACCTTTGCAGGCCTTGCGGTGGGAGATGGGCTTGCTGAGGTCGCGGTAGAAGCCCTCCTTGCAGTAGTGGCAGTGCCTGCCCGCCGTGTTGTGGCGGCAGTTGAGGCACACGCCGCCGCTCTTGCGCCCCGACAGCTTGTACAGCTCCATGTTGAAGCGGCAGCGCCGCGCGTGCAGGTTGCAGTTGCAGGCTGAGGGAGAGGCAAAGAGGGGAGATTGTCACCATCTGTGCCCAGCCAGGGATGTGCCAGCCTCGGGGAGATGCTGCCAGCCCCGCTGCGTGTGCCCAGGTGGGTCACAGGATGCCAGGCGCTGGGGGCACCTCTGTGACTGCTCACCCACATCCCTTCCTGGCCTGTGCTTTCTCCTGGGCTGTGCTTTCCCCTGGCCTGTGCTCTCCCCTGGCTTTTTGGAGGGGAAAATGAGGCTGCCCAGAGAGCATTTCACTGTCCTGACTCACAATAAATATGGCTTTGCCTCTGCCTGCTGGGTTTCAGCTGGGCTGTGAGGACAGGAGCCCCTCTCGGGTTAGAGGATGGAGCATACAAACCCTGGTGGCACCTTTGGCTCTGTCACAAGCACTTTCCCCCATGGAAGCATCGCTCATCTCCCTCCTCATCCACCCTCACTTTGTGTCGTTACTGCTCCGTGCAAAGGTCCCCAAACTGCTGAGAAACAGTTCCCAGCACCTCAGGAACCCCCTCTGTCCCTGTGGGGTTTCCATCATCACCTGCCCGGACTTCCCAGTATTCCCACTCTCACCAGTTCTAACACACACGAGTTTGAGCCCCAAATACCATTCCTTGCTGGTTTCTCCCTCAGCTTCCCCCACCACCAGGCTCCATCACTCATCTGCGGCCCTGACCATGCTGATAACTCTCATTTCTGCCCCTGCATCCCCCATCCCGCCTGGGACAGCACCAGCCTCACACCCAGTTAGCCAAATCCCAAAAAAGTGCCGCCCTTGTCCAATTCCTCCACCATATGCAGCCTAAAGTCAACACCAGTCCCATTTCCGCAGGGGCCCTTCGCAAAGGACAACCTCGGGACTTCAAAAGCTCAGCTCCTCTCCTGCCTCTCCCCAGAGCTGTCACGGGGCCATCAGGAGGCAGTTGCTGGGGCTATGTGCTTTGCTGAGAATTTTATAGCTTGTTTTCTTTTCCCGTGGCTTTTATTTGCTCTTCACCCCCGAACAATGCAGCTGTGCCATGCCAGCCCACAGCTGGGCCCCTCGCCTCGGCACGGAGGTGTCACGGCTCCGGGCTTGTCACCTTCCCTCGCAGCAGAGACATCTTAATCCCTCATTCCTTCCTGTTTACCTTACGGTGCTCTCCCCCAGCACAAAGCCGCGCCGTATTTGCTCCATTATCAAATTTCAGCCCAGAAAATGCCAGCGCAGCTCTGGAAGGTTTCTCAGGAGCAATCCTTGGCTGTCACAGGCCGCAATGGCACCGGGGAGAGCAGAACCCCCTGTCCCCCTCACCCAGCGGGGACAGAGCTGCTCTCTCCGTGCTCCTCCGGCGGAATTCCCGCGGAGAGGCCAAACCTCACGTCCCCAGCGAGGCTGGCAGAGCAGGAGCAGCAGCCCCTGACGTGCTGCTGGTGACAGGAGAGCTGTGCCGGGCGTGAGGGAGTGAGATTCCTGCCATGGAGCTGGGCCGCGGCTCGGAGCTGCGGTTTGGCCCTCCTGGGATGAGCCCAGCAGGCTGCAGGAGTTTTGTCACCTCCAGGACAGAGCTGTGAGAGAGCCCTGGGAGCTGCTCCTGCCTCCTGAGGGAACAGCCACCTTCCAGAGCCAGCCTGGTCCTGTGCGTGCTGAGCTGCATTTTAGCAGCAAGAGCAGCAAAAGCAGCAAAAGCAGCAAAGCAGCAAAAGCAGCAAAAGCAGCAAAGCAGCAAAGCAGCAAAGCAGCAAAGCAGCAGGCACCAGGCACTTGTGTGTCCCCCCTCGTGGGTTTTCCCTCTCCGTGGAAAGCTCAGGAGGAGCAGCTCAGCTCAGCTCAGCTCAGCTCAGCTCAGCTCAGCTTTCTCCTCGTCCCACACGTGCTGCACAGCCCAGCTCCCACCATGGCTCCGGCACAGAAAGGGTTCAGAGGTGATTCCTGCCCTGCAGAACGCACCAGAGAGGCTTTGGTGGAGGGTTTAAACTCCTCTTGTTTCACAGAGGTGACCCAGACGCTGAGGTTAAACCCTTCTCCTGCAGGTTCAGGACTCAGGGCTGGTTCCTTCCCCCGGGCACGGAGCAGGGCTGGGACACAGGGAATGATCTCCTGGCCACACCTAACCCCCAAGGCAGCACCTGCATCCTGGCACAGCCTCGGGACTCGGCTCAAGCAGAGGAAAAAGGATTTAAATCCCTCAGTCTGAGGGCTGCTGTGGGTTGTGATCATGTGGGCAGATCTCCACCCTTCAAAGCCTCACGAGCAGCTCTGCTTTTGGTGCTACAAACCACAGGATTTGGGCCCTGCTGATCAACACAAGAGGACATTTCTGCAGGGAGTGGCATGGCCTCACAGAAGCCTGAGCTCTCCCTCAAATCTGCCAGAAATGCATGTTTTCCCAGGAGAATGGAAGCTCACCTCCTCCTAAAACTTGTATTTTAGGAGAGCTGGACTTGGCACTGGAGTATTTTGCAAGATTGCATTGGCAAATCCCTTTTTAAAATTCAAAGCTGAGCCCACACGAAGAGCGAGTGAAAACCTTCGCATTTCTTTGGGCTGCTTGATAAGCAGAAATGTTTTTGCAAAGCCAGGAAAACAGAACTCCGGGGATCTTCTCGAGTTCTTTGCTAACATTTCCACTGGTGCCACCAGAGCAGAGCTGCACAGGAATGTGGAGGAATAAGTGGAGGGTGCAGAGCAACTCCCAGCTCTGCTCCCAGGATCAATTTTCCTTGGTGTTCCAGGGATAGGAAAATCTTGAAGAAGGGAAGAAGCTGAACCTCAGAAGAAGCTGCAAGGAGCTGCCCAAAGCAGCCATCCCTGTCCTCATACTGTGTCCGAAATGTTGTGGATGCCTTGGGGGACAAAGCCTCCAGGGAGGCAGAGAATGAGCTGGGAGGAGGTTTGGTCTGGTCCAGCCCCACTCCATGACCAGCACAGCCTCCCTCGAGCTCCCCACAGGCACCCAGGGAGCTACAGTCACCCATCTCAGCTTTTTTCGGCTCCATCCACTCAGTTCTGTCTCCTCCTCCTGCTCCCAGGGCACCGAGGATCCGACTGAGCACCAATTCCCTCCCAGCCCACGCACCTGACTGCTTTTCCAGCATCCACCCCTCCTGATCCACCTGTTTGTGCAGGCAGAAGGGGCCAAACTCAGGGAGTGTGGCTTTAATTGCAATTACTGCGCCTGCCCTGAGTGCCAGGCTGGAGTGGCCAGTGCTGTGCCCTGCTGGCCACCAGCCTGGGCAAGCTGGCAGCTCTGTCTGTAGCCTGGTGTGTTTGCAGTGGGAGAGGCTTGGTCTGGCTGAAGGAAAACACAAATCCTCTTTCTCCTGACACACAGGGACAGAGGGAGAGAAGGAAAACACAAATCCTATTGCTCCTGAAAGCAGCACCCATGGGTGCAGGAATCAGGGCAATGCAAGAAATGTCCCAAAGTTGTGATCCCCAAAGTGGGGACACAGCTGGGACTCGCCGTGGTGGGATCCCTCTGGAGGTGCGGAGGGTGGGCACAGCCTGGGCACATCGCTGGCCCCAGCAGCAGCTCGGGCTGGTTTTGGATGGCAGCTCTGGATCCGTGTGTGTCCCCAGGGCGTGTGGCTCCCTGGGCACGTTTTCCCTGGATGGAGGCACTCAGGAAATGCAGCTCCCACCCTCCCTCTGCCTCGGCCCGAGGTTAATCCCCTGCTGTGCCAGAGCCTTTTGCCTTGTTCCTAACATGACTTGGCCTGGCTTTAATTTTCTGCCACTGCTTCTTGGTTTGAATTTCCCTGCATTCAAGTGGCTCTTTAGCAACCCGTTTTTTCTTTCTATGAACGCCTTGGAGGGCTGTAACAAAAATCATCTCCCAGGATCGGCATCGTGTCCATTCCTCAAGCTTTTGCTTTGCACCTGGTGGAGAAGACACCCCTGCAGAGCCAGCTATGAGCAAAACACAAGCCAGGTGCTGAGGGCTGTGCGATGAAAGGTTTTGGCTCCAGCTGCTGCACTAAGCCCAGTCCTGCTGTCTCCCTCTCTCTTCTTTCTCTTACTCTGCCAAGGACCTCACAAGCCTTTTGTTCCCTGACTTTATTGTGCACAGATGTGCAGAGCTTCATCAGAACATCTCTACCTGAGCTGCCAGGCTCGGGTCTGGATATCCAGATTTCATTTAAACACAGATGTTCCGAAACCTGGGGAAGGCTGGAGAGGGAAAGAGGAAAGCTAAGGTTTGGAGTCGAGCAGAGAAAGCTCCGCGGAATCTTCCCCGCGTTAAAACCAGCGACTTGCTCAAACGAATCCCTCAAAGAGGTCAAGGTGGGCAGGATTTTCCTGGTGGGAGAAGGGAAGGAGGGACAGGGATGGAGGAGCAGGCTGGGGCTGTGCTCTGGGAGCTCTGGTTGTGGTCTCTGTGCTGCCCCCGTGTCCCCTGGGCCCCCATCCCAGCGCCCTGCGTCTCCCAGGACGAATTCCTCCCCGTGGTTTTCATTCAGCAATGACAATGCTGCCCTTTCAAAAGACCCCACCCTCCCAAAGCTTATATTTTGGCAATTTTCAAAATGCAAATTGCTTTTTAAACAAACGAAAACCCCAAAACATTTTGTTTTAATTTTTGCAAACAATAATTCGGGGGAGGGGGTAAGGAAAAGGGGAGGATGGAAGAATCCAGAGGCTGAAAGTAATCTCTAAATTTGACTTGAATTTATGAACAGCCTCAGTCTCCTTAAAATTATCCTTTTCCCAAACAAGTTTTTTTCCCAGAAAAGTGCTAGCTCAGCCTGAGCCATTATTTCTCTTCTGCAGGAGAAATCCTGAGGTGCAGAGCCCTGGTTCCTGAGAGGGACACCCTGCCCAGGCCCATCCTGGGGGACTTTGCTCCCACAGAATCGCTAGGGGTATTCAGGGATGTTATTTTTGAGGACCATAATGGTCAAGGAAACACCCAAGGGAGACAGCAGAGGTGACAGCCAGAGCCAGTGGGGACCTGTCTGGACTGGGAGGTAGAGAGAAATCCCCCATGGGCACAGCAGGAGGGTGTCCCAATCCCCTACAGGGTCCCTTCAAGCCACTGCCAACTGGTTTGAGGTTTTGGAGCAGCTAGGTGTGAACTGGGATCTGGTGGATGAGCTCTCACACCAGTGCAGGTCTCTGGACCACAGCAGTGCAGCAGTGGCTGCCAGGGCTGTGCCCAGTGAGTGACTCCAGGAGTGGCCTGGCAGAGATCTCTTCTGGGGGGTTGGATGCTCCCAAGCTGGGAGAGGGTTTCTGTCTGTGCCTGCTGCAGCAGAATGGCCCAGCAAGGATGGGCACTGGTGGCAAAGTCCTGCAGAGTGGAGTCACCACGTGTGGCCCTGTGAGCTTGGGTCCATCAGGATTTAGGGGTCAGATCCAGCTCTGCTCGCAGGGCAGGGCTCCCTGTGCCCTCCTGTGTGGCCCAGTGCCCCCCACCACTGGCCCAGTGCCACCCACCACTGCCCCAGTGCCACCCCTGGTGCCTTAGGGTTTAACTTTTCTCTGTTCCCATCCTGCCCTGCCCAGTGTNTCCTTTATTCCTTTATTCCTTTATTCCTTTGTTCCTTTATTCCTGCCTGCTCTCTGTTTCTAGGGAGCCATTTAAGGCATCACCCCCAAACAAAAATATTTGCTCAGGGAAATTAATCTGCGTGAGCTGCTGAGTGTGAGTGAGGAGGAGGTTTGGACGTTGGTTGGGTTGGCTCAGGCAAGAGGAAATCCAGGGGGGTGTTGTGGCTGCCTGGGCTGCTCCAGGCCCAGGTTTTCCTGGCAGTCAGAGCCGAGGGGGGAGGGAAGTGTGGGCACACCACGAGAAATGTGGTTGTGGTGGCATCGCCCACGGGGCAGGAGCCACGGAGCTTTGCCTGCAGCAAGA
This sequence comes from Vireo altiloquus, assembly GCA_013396875.1. Lineage (NCBI taxonomy): Eukaryota > Metazoa > Chordata > Aves > Passeriformes > Vireonidae > Vireo > Vireo altiloquus. The sequence goes on along the minus strand of VZRF01003633.1, from coordinate 150,220 downwards.
GCCATGGGGGCTGTGGGGGGAGAGGGGAGG
>VZRF01003633.1:127193-150167 GCA_013396875.1 Vireo altiloquus | reverse complement strand
TTGGGATGCACTGAGGCAGGAGCCTCTGGAGCCCAGAGTGTGACCTCTGAAGGCCTTTCCAATCAATCCCTCCTTTATTCCTTTATTCCTTTATTCCTTTATTCCTTTATTCCTTTATTCCTTTATTCCTTTGTTCCTTTATTCCTGCCTGCTCTCTGTTTCTAGGGAGCCATTTAAGGCATCACCCCCAAACAAAAATATTTGCTCAGGGAAATTAATCTGCGTGAGCTGCTGAGTGTGAGTGAGGAGGAGGTTTGGACGTTGGTTGGGTTGGCTCAGGCAAGAGGAAATCCAGGGGGGTGTTGTGGCTGCCTGGGCTGCTCCAGGCCCAGGTTTTCCTGGCAGTCAGAGCCCGAGGGTGGAGGGAAGTGTGGGCACACCACGAGAAATGTGGCTGTGGTGGCATCGCCCACGGGGCAGGAGCCACGGAGCTTTGCCTGCAGCAAGAGCCATGGGGGCTGTGGGGGGAGAGGGGAGGAGAGGCAGAGCCCCAGCCTGGCCTGCTGGGGGGGTGAGGACGTTTTGGGGAGCCCCTCACACTCCGATTGCTCCTCACGAGGCCAAATGCCTCTGCTCTGCCCATGAGAGCAAGGAATGGCCAAACTGGCAGTGTAGGAGAGGCAGGAGAGGAGGATCCCGGGGAGGAACACGCTGGGGACATCTCCCCTCGGCACTAAAAGGGGAACAGAACTGAAAATCATCAGGAATGGCAGTTCTGTGGAAAAGCTCTGGATGAGATGACATCAGAGTGACTCAGGAGCTCCCTGGGGAGGCTGCACAGCCCAAGTGCCCTTCAGTTCCCACTCTGGCATTTCCCAAATCCCTTTGTGCCTCAGGGACAGACAGGCCCCGGAGATGGCCCTGCTTCTGCAAAGTGGAACAACTCTCTGTGACCATAACAGAACATTGACACCTGCCTGGGATTGCCAAGGATGAGACCCTCATCCTCTTTTTCCATGAAATAAAGCCAGACTCAGGGTTTGGGCTGAAGTGTTTGAGGCTGGGTGTCTGAGTCAGGCTGAGCATTTCTAGGAAAGTCCCTGCTAAAATGATTCAGCTGGAAATGAGAAACAAGGCGAGTGAAAAATCCTGCGCTGTGCCAACCCCAACAAATTTGGGGATTTATTTCCTTAAAGAAAATCTATTGCCCTTGTGTTTGAAGCCAAGGTTTAAAAAGAAGAACACTGCTCTCTGCTAGGGATGTGTCTGTTGCTCTCTCTGAAGAGCTGCTCGAGCTTGGCTGAGTTTCTCAGTCAAAAGGGGGACATTTGGTCAAAGCTGATGGAGTTTTGCAGCTGAATTCCCTGAAAATCTGATTTTCACTGGCCAAACCAAGCCCAAAACCAAGCCTGTAGAGACAGGGCAGGGGATTCCTGTCCTGCTGGTTGATTCTCCAGTGCTGAGTGTGGCAGTGCCAAAAATCACCCTCCTGCCTGAGGTTCACCTCTGTCCATCAGGGCTTCCCAAAGGAGCTCTGCCCTGCCATGGCCATCGTCAGCCCAGCAGCAGGAAGGGAGAACTTCCAGCAGAGGCTGGGGAGGGGAGAGGAGAAGAAAATGCTGAATGAATTGAACCCATGAATGTTTTGGGGTTGCCCTCACCCCAGTCAACAGCAGGGGCAAACCAGGCATGTCCATGGTGAACCAGCTGTGCATCAGCACCCGGAGCCAGATGAGAGAGTGCCCATCCAAAGTGGGCAGCAGATGGACAGCTTGGCACGGCCAAATCCCACAGCGTGGTGTCTGGTTTTGAGAGCGGAGCCAGGGAGAAAGTCCAGAGCTGTTCACAGATCAAACCCCAGGGAGGAAAGAACAAGTCCTGTCAGATTGGCTGCTGAGGGTTAATTGTCGGCACTCAGAATTATCGACTTTCTCCAGTGTGGTGAGACCAAAACCCTTCCCAAGAGCACCAGACCCCTTTGGAGGGCACCCTGCAGCTGCTGCCAGCAAGGCCCTGTGGCTTCTCCTGCATCCTCCAGCCCCAAAAACAGCAGGAGCTGATCCCAAGAGCCACAGACATCACTGGGAACTTAACCTGCCACGTGAACCTGTCACACCTGGTCTGACCTAGGTTTGGATTCATTTCACAGAGGGAAAGATCTCCATAACTGTTCCCACATTTGCTGGTTCCAGCCTGGACTGCAGCACCAGAACCTCCCGAGGTATTTCCTGCCTCTTCACGTGGTGTTTCTGGCCCCACGGGAAGCATCAGAGGAGCAACAGCAAGACTCGTTCCCGGGAGATTTACAGCTCCCAGATATTCGGATTTTGAGCCAGATTTGAACAATCTCCGGGCAGCGAAGCTCTCCCCACTGCCAGGCAGCACACGTGGCAAACAGCTGCTGGCAGCCCCCGAGGTCCCAGGGAGCTGCGTGTTCCTGCCTGGAATCCTCGGGGACATGTCCAGTGACCTGCAGTGGCCGCTCCAAAGCCCGCGGGCAGCCGAGGGTCCCTGGGCAGGGAGCGGGGCTGGAGGAGAACCTAGGAGCCCTTGCGCTGCATGGAAATGTCAGGATTTGTGGCAGCCTCTCACCCAAGGCATTTTCTCCCAAGACAAAAGCAGTCTTACTCAATACAGGATGGGGAGCACAAAGCCGGCCTTGCCCTGGTGCGGCACACACGGCTGGACTCAAAGCGCCTGGAAATGGGCTGTAAATCGCCCTCGCTCCCCGCGGAGCGCTGGCAGGGGACGGCGCTGCCCCGAGAGCGGAGCGCAGCCTTCTGCCGCCCGGAGAAGCTCGGGGAGCTGAGCCGGGATCAGCGCTCAGCCTCGCCACGAGCCTGCCCCGGAGCCAGCTCTGAGCCCTGGGGGATGTCACCTCTGTCCCCTGCCCTGCCCTGCATTGAGCACTGCACTCTGCACCCACACCCAGCCCTGCACTCTGCACCCACATCCACCCTGAGCCGCCAGGGAAGGGATGGAGCTCAAAGGACAGAATCAGCCGGGCTGGAAAAGACCTTGGAGATCATTGTGATGCCAGAATGATTTTTTGCTTTTTCCTTTATACCCCTCTCACACACTCTGTTATAGTTTGATGTGTTCTCAGTGCTTTTAGCCCACACACTGTGACTTCCCAAGGCTGATAACTCAGCTCAGCCCCACGGCACCGTTAAACCAGGAGAGCAAACATCCTGGGAGCCCCAGACACCAAGGGCCTCTCCAGAACACATTTTGTAAACTAAAATAAGCCTATCAAAGGAGAAAAGTTCCTTGTTGGAGCAGAGAGTTCACTCGAGCCTCTCATTAAGAGATCTTTGATAAATATGTTAATTTTGCAAGGCCTATAATTGTGTGTATTTCTGTGTGACAGGTACATGCATTTTTGGGGCATTCCACCAGGACCAAGTGCTGCACCCAAGGATCCTGAAATAAATACCAAAGTAAAAACCCCTTTTCCCCATAATCTGTGTTTTGGTTTTAATTTTAAGACCAGGGAAAGGCATCAGTTGAATCCAACCTATGACCTAACACCACCTTATCAATTAAACCATGGCACTCGGTGCCACATCCAAACCCCCACCGCTTCCCTGGCAGCCAATTCCAATGCACAACCACTCTTCCCATAATGAACTTTTCTAATGTCCCACCTAAACTTCCCCTGGCACAGCTTAAGATATCCAGCGAAAGCTTTGACCAGGATTTGATTTGGATTTGACCAGGAGATTTCATCTGCAAATCAAACGATGTGCAGAAAGTTTGCAGATAAGATTCAGATTGGAAAGAGCTTCCTCTTTTTTTATTTTTTTTTTTTCATTTTTTTGAGAAGGGAAAAGTCAAGAAGTAAACTCTTTATTTCACTCTGGGAGATGATGCCAGCCTGTCATCAGCTTGCTTTGTTTAATTGCACCATCCAAACCCAGTCTCCTGAGATTGTCAATCCTTTGAAATGAATTGTTTGCATCCCATAATTCATCCCAAGGCAGGAGCTGATGGGAGAGCTCACCCTGCAGTCCCTGGGTTATCGGGGACAGCACAGAGCTCCCAGCCCAGCTCCAAGGTGCTCCTGAAGTGTCAGTGTTTGTTTAGAGTCAAGGGGAGCCCACTTGGGGACAATTTACCTGCTCAGACCCTGCCCTTGTGCTTTCCCTCTTATCTGGTGCCAATCTCAGCAGGCACAGGCTGTGGTGCTTTCCCAGACCTTTCTCCTCTCTCTGTCCCACACCTTGGTGTTCCCTGTCCAGCCTGACCACCTCGGGGCAGCTCTGAACTGCTGCGGCTTGAGGGAATGCTTTTGAGATTGCCAAAATCCTCATCCCAGTCCCTGAGTGCTTGGTCTCATCAAATGGGTTGTGTTTCTGTAAAACCAGGACCCTGCAGCCCACGGGGAGGGCACGTGGTGGGGCTGAGCACCCCAGAGCTCCAGGTGATCCTCCAGGACATGTTCCTGTAAGCCTTCCTGCATTTGTGACCCAGGAGGGATCAGCCACTTCAGCGTTAAAGCCACAGCACAAACAGATACTGAGAGAATTTGCTCATTCAGAGCAAAGGTTACCCAAAATGCACAAGGCTGATAACACAACCAGCCCAGCCAAGAGTCAAAGGCTTTGCAAATCTGGATTAAAACTGCACAGCCCAGAAGGGCCAGGGATGCAAAGAGCCTCGGCTCAGCTTCCATGGATGCCCCAGGGAGCCAGGAAACTTGGCCGTGCCTCCCCACAGCCAGGGGGGAAAGCAAAGCCAGGCGGTTTTAAACCAGCTCAGGCTGTGCTTCCCCCAGGGCAGACCCAGCTCAAAGCAGTGCTGCTCCCGTGCCTGGTCCCTGCTAATTCAGCCTCCTGTGGGGTCGGGCTCCTCTTCATAAACAGCGCTCAGGAACTGTGGTGTTGTTTTAACCCCAGATCCTTTCCCAATCTCCTCTAGAGCAGGGCCAGGGGAGTTGTTAAAGCAGCCCCAGCCTGCCCCATTTCCAAAGGGACCCTGTGGCTGCAGCCAGAGCTGGGCACAACCCAGGGCTCATCATCCCTCCCCAAACCCAGCCCTGCCGTGGTGTCGCTGTACCAAAAACACCTCTCTGAGCCCACTCCTGCAGGATTTCCCTCTGGAGTACACATCCCTCTCTCCTTTTGTCCTTTCCCCACCACTGGCTTGGTGCTGCCTTCCCTCCTCTCTGCCAGGGCCCCACAGCCTCATCCTCCAGTGCCTGCAGCAGTGAATGCACACCCCTGGCCCCATATCCCTGTGGCAGCAAGGAAAAGGAGACCCCCCAGGGGATAACATCCTCCTTGGAGAGAGCATCCTCCCCAGGGGACAACACCCTCCTGGGAGAGAGCATCCTCCTAGGGGATAACACCTTCCTTGGAGAGAGCATCCTCCCCTGGGGATAACACCCTCCTGGGAGAGAGCATCCTCCCCTGGGGATAACACCTTCCTGGGAGAGAGCATCCTCCCCAGGGGACAACACCCTCCTGGGAGAGAGCATCCTCCCCTGGGGATAACACCTTCCTTGGAGAGAGCATCCTCCCCAGGGGATAACACCTTCCTTGGAGAGAGCATCCTCCCCTGGGGACAACACCCTCCTGGGAGAGAGCATCCTCCTAGGGGATAACACCTTCCTTGGAGAGAGCATCCTCCCCTGGGGATAACACCCTCCTGGGAGAGAGCATCCTCCCCTGGGGATAACACCTTCCTGGGAGAGAGCATCCCCAGGGGATAACATCCTCCTTGGAGAGAGCATCCTCCCAGGGGATAACATCCTCCTGGGAGAGAGCATCCCCAGGGGATAACATCCTCCTGGGAGAGAGCATCCTCCCCAGGGAATAACACCGTCCCCGGAGCTGGGGGAGCAGGCACCTTATCCTGCAGGCAGGTCCCAGAAATCCCACAAAAGCACACAAAAGCCCCAGGGAGGAGGACTCTCCAAGGGGATGCTCCCCTCTGTTCTGTCCCACATTTCTGGGAGCCGATCCTGCCTGTGGGTGCTGCTCCAGCCGTGCCTCTCCCCGGGAGATGGAGCTCGAGCAGGCTTTGGGAGCTCTCCCGTTCCCGTGAGCGACAAACCTCAGCCTGGCCGCTCGAGGTGCCAGACAGTAACCCAAGCTTGACAGATGATGGCTCTCGGGAAGGGTTTTGGTTTCTCTCCGAGCCGAGCTGGCTCTGGGGAGCCGTTGGCAGCTCGGAGCTCTGTTCCCACCCGGCCCTGGGCTGGCCCGTGAGCCTGGCCTCAGCCACTGCTGCTCGGCTGCCCTGCCCTGGGCGAGGAGATGCTCCCCAGATGCAGGGAAGGTCCTGCCACGGCTTGGCCTAACTCCTCTGTGCCTCAGTTTCCCTTTCTGGAAGTAGGGAGAGGGACCCTGGCAGATTTCAAACGCTGAGAGCTCTGGGTGACAGGAGCTAGAATTGCAGAAGGATGTTTGATGACATAAAAATTCAGCTCTAGATGGGAAACCTCAGCAGAGATGGATTTTAGTTCCGCTTCCAAGTCTTCCTAAACCCGAGCTAATGCTGCAAAGCAGTCCAAGCACGACTCACGGTGATTTATGGGGTGAGCATCCAGCTCGCAGCCCGCAGTCTCCCAGAGCCGGCATCGTTCCGGGCTGGCTCTGGGAGAGCCCTGCAGGTGCAAAGAGCTGTGTTTGCTCAGGGATATTCGCACCTTCGGGGCTGCGCACAAAGCTCTCCTGCGTGCCCTGGGTAAACACAGCTATCTTATCTCCGGGACGTTATCGGGGCATCTGCGAGGGGAGGAAAGCTCCGATGAGCCTGACCTCCCAGCTGCTATCCTGCGGGGACATGAAGCATTTCAGGGAGGTGTCGGCAGAGCTCTCTGCCCTGCTCCCGGCCGGGCTGGGCGCTCCCGGCGCTCCCGACGAGGCTCTGCTGCATTTTGTTTTCCTGGAGATTGGGGTTTTATCAAAAGCTGACAGGCTTATCCTGCCTTATCAGGGCAGCTGTGCTACTGTGAATGGTTTTCTGTAACGGGGCAGAAATGTGGATTGTGCTGGGTTTGGGCAGCTCGGGGAGGCCCCGGCTGGGCTCAGCATCCCCCGCGGGGTATCCCTGGAATGCAGTGCCACGATCCCAGGCAGGAACGGGACCGGCACTGCCCAGGTTTAACACCCAAACCGCGGCACCAGAACATCCTGAGGCCACATCCCCTCCCTGGGAGGGAGCAGCTGCCAGCCCGGGGCTCCCACAGCCACACTTTCCCACACTTTCAGACCCCCCAGTTCTCCATGGAGCTGTGGCCATGCAGCCACTGCCACCAGCCCAGGGTCACTGCCAGTACCCACCTGGAGCAGGGTGGTGACACCGAGACAACCAAGCAAAGGCGCTGCCAACCCCTGGAGGGCAGGGGAGGAGGAAGAGGAGGTGTGATGGAGCCCTGGCTGTCCCTTCTCCCTCACCCCGGGGACACCAGGGCCACCACACACTCCTGTGCCTGCCAGGCAGGTTTTATCGGGACACTTTAATTAGTTGATCACAGGCAATTAGCTGTGACTGCAGACCTGCCTGATTTCAAAGGAGGGCTGCAGACACTCCCGGGAATCTGTGGCAGCAGTGGCCATGGGGAGGAGGATGCTCAGAGATGGCCTTGTGCCACTCAAGCCCTGGGTTGTGCCACTTTGTCCCTAAAATTGCCCTACCCTCCACCGTGAGGGGAGTCCTCATTCTGTCCTGGACCCACGCTGGTGGTCCCTGACCACCTTGCAGGAAGGATCATGGACGTGGGGCAGCCTGGCATGGTACATGGGCAGGAATGGGGCTATGTCCCCACAGGAAGCCAGCCATGAACAGATTCCCATCCCAAAATACGCTGGAGTTACACCCAAAGCTTAAACCTGAGCTGCTGGGAGCACTGCAGGGAGCAGCTCATGTCCAGGGTGTCCTCCCTCATGTCCATCCCAGGAAGGGTCTCTGGCTGTGTGACCACCAGGGTGCCTGGGAGCAGGGAAAGCTGGGCCAGGCCTGCCCCGTGCTAGCCCCACGAGGTGCTCAGGGTGCCCAGAGGGTGCTCAGGGTGCCCAGAGGGTGACCTGGGTGCCCAGAGGGTGACCTGGCCCTCGTGGGACTGCGTGGCCACAGCGTGGCCGTGCCATGTGGCTGCTCCTCGGGTCACACCTCGGGTGACACCTCCGTGCTGTGGCACAGGGAAAGCTGCTCTGGGCTGGCAGATGAGTGATGTGCAGCAGGGAGATCTCAGCCTTCATCTGAGAGGCTTTTCTTCTTCTCTGGACGTGATCCCCCCTTCCCTGCAGCCCAGCTGCTGCTCCAGACTCACATGGAGCCTGTCTCGGTGGGAGACTGCTCCAGGCTTCAGCTGCACTCCCTGAATTGTGCCCAAAAGTTACAGAGAGGAGATTGCATTTCTCTGAAGGAAACTGCATTTCCTCCAGTTCCAGCAAAAGGTTGGGAGCAGTCCTGGATTTTAATCTGGCCTCTGCCTTTGAGTCTTGGATGTTGCTGTGAGCCAAACCTCTGATCCTGCTGTGGTTCATTTTCAGGCGCGTGTGCCCCAGAAACTTTTTTTTTTTTCTAAATTAATTTTTCATACAGAATTCTTTCGTTTGATGGATGCAGTGAGAAACTATTTCCCAAACAGGAAAGAGGACCTCCCTCCCCCTGCTCTGTGCCGTGGATGTTTTTAATAACAACATCAATTGTCTGCAAACAACTTATTCCTTTCTGACCTCAAAACAACTCCTGGTTAGTGCATTCCAGCCTGGCCACAGACCGAGGCTCGGTGACTTCACAGGGCCTTCGGGAGCTTTTCCATTGCTCAGGGAAGGGCCTGATCCGGGCAGATGGAATTTGGCTTTGCTGGGATGAGGGTGCTGAGCAGCTCAGAAACTCACCCTGAGCGCTGCTGCTGTGCCAGCGCTTTCCCTGCTGCTCCTAATTTCAGCTGCCCCCTTCTCCCCCTGGTCTCCAGCCAGGAGGACATCCCTGCCTGTCCTTTGTCCATCCCTGCCTGTCCTTTGTCCTGAAGGGCCAGAAGAGTTTCTGCTGCAGGCTCCTGGTGCCTGAGCCAGCCGTGCACGGCAGGAGCAGCAGGAGATGCCTCCCAGGACTCTCTGATGCCCCGAGCAGATCAAGGAGAGGTTCTGGGGGCTGGTCAAAGGGAAGGAGAGTCTGCAGCCCCCCAGTGCCACCGAGGGGGGATGTGTCCTCCCCCACCCTGCTGCAGGCTGTGCCACCCACAGCCCGAGGTTTAATGGGGTAGTGCAGACACAGAGCAGCATTTAAAGCCAGGTCTGACCCAGGAAGTTGGATCCTCCTGCAGTTCCATCCCCAGATTCCACAGGAATCACCCTGCAGAGGTGATGTGACCAGCACAGGTGATTCTGTCACAGCCACCTCCCGTGGTGACACATCAGCTCCTGGGGCAGCAGATTTGCTGTGCCCCTCGAGCAGCCTCAGGAGAGCTCCTGGTTCAGAGGCTCCTCTCTGGGCACTGAGCATCCACAGCTGCTACACCCCATTTTCACATTTGTGATGCTGTACAGCTGACCTCAGGGATCACAGCTGGACCTCAGGGATCACAACTGACCTCGGGGATCACAACTGACCTCAGGGATCCCAGATGGACCTCAGGGATCCCACCTGGACCTCAGGGATCACAACTGACCTCAGGGATCACAACTGACCTCAGGGATCCCAGCTGGACCTCAGGGATCACCACAGGACCCACACCCACCAGCCCCAGGACTGCAGGATCCCAACCTGGCTGGGGCATTTCCAGGCAAATAAATTATGAATTATTAAAAGCAGCTTGGGAACATCTGGAGCTGCTCACAAAGTCGGGGTGATGGAGCTGTGAAGAAATGCTCCTTTTCCCGTTAGGTCACTGGAAATACCCGTCTGGGCAATTCTGAAATGCAATATTTTGGTTTTCCGGTGTGAAAGGGCACCGCAGAGCCAAGGTCACCTCCAGGCAGCCAGAGCAGGGATATCAAACCACAGAGAATCCAAGCAAAGGGAGCTGTGCTGGGGGGATCACATCAAACATTTCCACGGCCCGAAATGCTGCAGGGAAGGGGGAAGGGAGGCGTGCAGGACAGCAGATGCTTGGCAGGGGAAAGGAAGCAGGCTTGAGCTCGAGCCCACCTCCGGACAGAAAGGCTTTTGCAGTTCCCAGCTTGGCACTCACCCACTCCCTGCTCCCTCTGGGGCCACCAAGCTGTGCTCTGGGATGGGAGACCCCTCTGGGCTGGAGGAGACCACCCCACACCTCCCACCCCACACCTCCCTTCCCACAGCAGCACAGCCCTGCCTCTGCCTGAGCTGACCTGGGAACTCCAACATGCCCGAGTGCAGCAGCAGCTGATGTGCAAAACCTCTCCCCCGGGAGCTTTCCCGGCTGGTTTTGCAGCCTGGCTGCTCCTCACAGCACCAGCAGCTCCAAGGGGAGCCCCAGCAGTGCCCCCGGGGGTGGTTGGTGCCTCTGTCCCTCACAGGGCTGAGTGGGACAGACATCCCCAGCACCTCGGGGCTCCCTCACCCAGGGGAATGTCTGCATTTTCAGAACATTCCACTGAGACAAAATCCTGCACCCCAGGATCCTGAAATAAATACTGAAGCAAAAACCCCTTTTCCCCATAAACCATGTTTTGGGTTTTAATTTTAAGACCAGGGAAAGGCATCACAGGAGCAAAGCCCAGCCTGGCAAGGGTGGTACCAGGGGAGGCTGAGAGGGGACACAGCCTCAGCCCTGCCTTGCTGCCTGAGCATCTTTTAGGTTCCTGTGTTTGGCTCCCAGCATTTCCTGGCTGCCGTGGGTGTGTTGGACTGAGATCCTGGCACTCAGCAGGGAATGGCTGCTGGCTCCACTTGGAAAATGGAGGAAGTTTTCACCCGGAAGATCTGGGAATTTCCCACCACAAGGAGAGAAACAAACTCATCTTCACCAGGGCAAACATCACTTCTTTTGAAACCAGGCTTGGCCCACCAGCCTGACACTGTCTCTGCTGTCCCTTCCCTCAGGAGCTCGAGTCCACCTAAGGCCAAGCACGTTCCCTCCCCGGGAGCCAACCCTTCCTCTGCCCTGGGACAGCACAGCACATCCCTTCCAGCTGCTCCACTCCGGGGAGCACAAGTGAGAGAGGTTTATTTATTGCCCTTGCTGACAAGTTAGCTAAACCAACACTTGGGATGAGAAACCAGGGCATCTGCTGCAGCCTGGCACCGAGGGGCTGTGGCTGAGAGCTGAGCTGGTGCCACCAGCCTGGCTCTGGGCACGGCTCTGTCACCTCACACGTCCAGCCCTCGCCGGGGTGCTGCCCTGCTCCCCCCGAGCGGCACGCAGGGCCCTGGGGCTGTGTGTGCCAGGGGAGGGCACACGGCACTCACAGCTGCTTCAAATGCCACCTCAGAGCCCTGCCCAGGACGGGCTGGGGGTGTTTGTGCCCAGGGAGCAGCGCTGGGTGGGTGGGGGGCTGGAGAGTAAAGAATAAACACCCTACAAACTGGAGCTCAGGGACTCTGCCTGGCAGCGAGAACTGTGCCTTTCCCCATGGCTGGAGGTGCAGAGGGTGGCCATGGGCACAGGATGCTCGGCTGCTCTCAGAGAGAGAGGACTCCAGGTTCCCAGCCTGTGGTGGCACTTTGGGATGCTCTTTGGGCTCCAGCAGTGCAGGGAATGGGGAAATGGCTGCGTTCTCAGCGTGCTCAGGGTGACTCCATGTCACCTGGGGGCACACCGGGGGGCACCCGACCCTCCGCCCTGATGTCACTTATCCCTTCTTCCATAACAATACCCCTCGGAAACAGGGATGGAAGAGTTCTTCCCCTGACCCCAAAGGTCTTGATCTCAGCCCCATCCACCTCCACCCTCGCTGCTCGCTCCATTCTCTTCCCCTTTACAAACACGGGGTACAGTTCCCTTTTGGGGGGCTCTTAGGCTCGGTTTCAAGCCCGCAGCCAGCTCTGAGCCGGCCCCAAACCCTTTGAAGGAGCTCGGGCAGCGCTGCCATCCCCGTGAACCCAACACGTCCCCGTGCTCCGGGCGGTTGTTGAGCCTGGCTCCTGCCCGGATCGTTTTTAACCTTGCCCAGGCTGGGCTGTGGCAGGGCTGAGGCTGCTCGGTGGGAAGCCGATTGCGAGCAGCGCTGCCTTGAATTCGCCTCTCCAGGTGGTAAGGGGCTGAAAAGCGCCTGTAATCCTCCTGAATGAATCGCGGCGCTCAGAAACAAAGTCAGGCTCCTTTGTGCTGTGTTCATCCCCTTTTAACACGGGCTGCTGCAGCCACCCAAGATAAAGCAGGCAAGGGTCTCCCAGCTCCCAAAGGAAGAGGCAGGGAAGGTTCACCAGGCCCTGCAGTGGTTTGTCGGCAGAGCTGCTGCAGCTCTTGCCACCCCTTTTTTTAACTACATCGAGGAAAAAAATTCCCCTGGCCCATCTCCTACCACAACCGGTGCCTTTCAGCACATTTTTGGCAAAGTTCAAGCTGATTTTTTTTCTGCAGCCTTAGTGAGGTTCCCCACTTAACCAGAAAAGCTCCTTTTAGGGCATCACGGCTATAAATGGGACACACCTTCTAGGCTTCAGCAGAACCACATCAGCTCACGGCTGTGGGCTCAGCTGACCCCTGAGACATCTCTGCAGTCCCAAGGTCAATGATGAACCTTTTGAAAGAGTTCACCCAGCAGGGACTGCAAAACCTTCTCTGCGCCAAGCATCACATTCATGTCTCTTCCCTCAGGTCAGCCTCAGGTCTTCCACGAAGATTGCAGACAGGAAACTCTCGATAATCCTTGGTGGGTGGGTTCAGTTTGTGGATCTGCTGCTCTGGCCGCTCCTGACCCCTGGCGTGGCCGGAGAGATGGGATTGCTGCCCAGAGGCTGCACTGACAGTGCCCAGAGTGAGGATGCAGAGGCAGGGCTGAGCCCCAGAGCTGCATTTCATGGAAAGGTGATGCTGAGTGTGGAGGTGGCCACACACCCAACCCAGCCCCTGCTCTGCTTGTACAGAAACTCCTCAGGGTGGCAGCCACAGGAGAGCTCTGTGCCCCCTCCTCGGGTGATCCCTCCCTGCTGCCCACCCCAGCTCGTCCTGGTGCTGCACAGCCAGGCCAGGGGTGCTCCACACCTCCACGTCCAGCTCCCACTCATTCCCAGCAGCTGCGAGTGCTGAAAGCCCTGATTCAGTAAAATTGGCTCTGTGCTGGAGCTCAGATTCTGCTCAAACTCCATGCAGGGCGGTGCTGGGAATGCTCCCACTGGGACCCTGAGAGCTCCCAAGCTGGGAGCGATTGGGGTTGGGAGGGAGCTCAGGGCACCTGCAGGACACAGCCCTGGCTGGGTGTGCCTCGTGTTGGGCCCTGTGCTGGAGCTGGGGGGCCGCAGGGGCTGTGCCTGAGGCCAGCCCAGTTCTCCAGCCACAGACTGCCCTGTGCTGCCCTTTGCACCTCTCCCTTCCCTGCCTCCCCCACCAGGAGCCACAGCTTTGCCTCCCTGACCTGGAGCTGCTCAGGCCAAGATGAACAAGAGCTCAGCGAGGAAGCAGCCATGAGCTGGGCTCTGCCTGGGTGAAAACAACTGCCCTCTGCCAGTTCAAATACAGCTCCCCTTGCCTTACTTATATAACATGGGAACCTTCTTGCCACAAACTCCCTTTGGTCCTGGCCCAGCAAAGTGTTATGAGCCTTTATGTTTCTTGGCCACCATGGCCAAGACCCTCGGAGCAAAGCTGCAGTCAGCACTGGGTGCTCCTCGCGGGTCCCTGGCCAGGCTGAGGTGAAACCCTCTGTGAGGGAAGGGCTGGGAGTTTGCTGAGGGCAGGCTGAGGGAATTCCTCCTGACGGATCTCTGCCTTGTGTCACCGCAGAGCTGGAGCCGCGCACAGAAACATCAGCACTGCTCAGGCACCTTGGCACCTCCTGAGCGGGGTCTGCCTTCCATCCAGCACACCTTGGGTGGCCCCAGGCACGTCCCTGACCCAGCCTGGGAACACTCCTGGTTCCTCCTCCCTCCAGCTGGACAGGGGCTGCCAACAGGATGGGGCAGGATAAGATTTCTACTCTGGGTTCTCACAAGCCTTGAACTGGTCCCACGTCCCAGGACCTTCATCAGAAGGGAGGTTTGGCTTGTCAGGAAAGAGGTGGAGAAGGGTCTGGTAATTTTAAGGGTTTGCATTGCCAAAGGCAGGCAGTGCTGGGGACGGGGAATGACTGAGATCCAGGGAGATCCAGGGAGATGCAGCTCGGTGCTGTCCGCTGGGAGCAGTGCCTGCCCGCGCCGGGCAGTCCCTCCAGCAGCTCTTGTTTGGGAAGGTGTCTCGTTAGCCCAGGGCTTTCCAAGAACATCAGAGCCTTGGCAGGGCCAGGCTGCAGCCTGAGGTTAACCAAACACCCTGGTGCAGACAGGCGCTCTCGGGGGAGCCTTGAGCCAGCGCTGCTCTGCGCCTCGGGATCTGTGTGAGCACCAGGGGTGTCCCTTCCTCCCTCCCTCACCTTCCCAGCCCTTCCCGAGGCCGGGAACAGCTCATGCCCCTGGGACAGTCCCCAGGATGGGCACGGAGAACAAACCCTGCCTGTCCTGCCAGGACACAGCCTCTGCCGGGCTCCTGCAGGCGTTTCCCCACCACAAACCAGCGCCGGAGCCAAGAGCAACCTCGGCAGCGTCCAACGCGTCTGCTCCGGCCGCGGGAGCAGCCCCTGTCCCCGGGGACAGCCCGGCTGGAAATGCCATCAGTCTGTGTCACCTCTGCCTGCCTGAAGGGTCCATCAGAGCGAGGAGCTGGCCTTTGAGGAGCCCTTTCACGGCGCGTTACCGGGGGAGCAGAGAAAGGCACCACCACCACCCCTCCCCCAAGAGAAACAGAGTTTCCAATAAAATTTATAGAGCATGGAAAAGGCTTCTGGCGCTGCGGTTCAAAGGTGGCCAGCCCTGTGCGTGTGGAGGCACCACCCTCCTCCTCCCGGGATGAAAACAAAACAAACAAGCAGAGAAATTCCAGGAGCAGATAAGTGAAGTCACGTCCCTCACTGGAGTGACTGAGGTGCTGGTGGCGGTGGTAGGTGACCCCTGGATGGACAAACGGAGCCCTCTGAGGCTGCTGGGCTCTCCACGACAGGCCCACGGCCACCACCATGTGCTCAGCTCCTCCAGGAGCCGCGGGGACATCCCTGGACAGCGGGAGGAGACTCAGAGCCTTTCCTCGCCTTGAGGCGGAATTTAGAAACCCCATCCCAAGCTGTGCAGGGGATGCTCCTCATGGAGAGCTTGCCCAGGGTGCACTCAGGGGCTGGGCAAACTGTGGCAAACTCAGCCTGTTCTTCGGTAGCCACGTGGGCTACCTTTGAGCCAGACACCCCAATTCCCTTCCAGAAGCACAGGGAAGAAGCTGCAACCTCTGGGGTGCTGCAGCTCGGCCCTGGGCGTGTTCTGAGGGGTGCAGTGAGCTGCTGGCAGCGTCTCCTGCTCCGGGTGAGATACTCAGTGTCCCCCTTCAGCCCTGGGCCAGGNGACCCTCGTGCCCCTGGCCCAGGGCTGAAGGGGGACACCTGGTAGCCCCAGGGCAGAGCTCGGGGGTCAGCATCCCCTCGTGGGCCAGGGTTGGGGAGCAGGGTCGGAGCCTTTGGAAGGGGGAGCAGGATTTCCGTGCCCAGCCAAGAGAACAAATTATTCTAGCGCGGTCCACCCTTGCCTCCAGTCGCGAGTAATCCTTGCAACCATGACAGCCACTTCTCCTGGCCCCAGAGAATTGTATAAATCAGAGCAGAACAAAAGTCCTTTGCTGGGAGCTGGGCATGTGCGCTGCCTTTCAAAGGGGAGGCACATTTCTCTATAGATCTGCATTCTCCCGGGACTGCAACTCTGACAGCGCAGAGATTAAGCAAAACAAGCCACTCAACCTTCCCTTCTCCAGCATCTCTGCATGGGTGGAACAAACCCTTCACAGTGAAACCACAGGGCAGGGCCGTAATTCACACTTGTTACTTTGCTCCTTAGCCGTTTAATGGCCCATTTTTCCTCCTTTAAGTTTGCAAAGTTTTGAGTAATAATTACATCGAATACAGCCTTCCTTGGCGTTAGGGCTGGAAAACTTGGAAATAATGAGGCACAGCAAAGCGAACGCGGCAGTTTTGGGAGTGCTGGGGGAGCCTGGGGAGCTTGGGGAGCTTGGGGAGCTTGGGGAGCAGGATCGGCGCGTTCAGCATCCCTCGCTGGACAGGGGCACACAGCCCTCGCCCAAACGCCCCGGAGAAAAGCTTTAACCCCACCAGGCACGGCTTTAAAGCGTCCCCGTGCCACCAGCAGTGCCACAGGCTGCAGGTGCCCCTCGGGAAGTGCTGCCGGAGGTGTTTGTCCCTCCCAGCCCCGGGACAGGTGATGCAGAGAACCCCAAACGCCTCCTGCGCTCTCCCAGACCAGGAGATGTTTTCCAGGAGCTCCTCTGAGCAGCCAGGGCGGCAAACTCATTCCTTCTGCACTTGTATTTGCATCAGGGGGGGTTCCTGGCTCAGCCCCGCTGATCGAGGGGATGAAAATCAGAGTCGAGGGGAGTTCAGGCCCTGGGGCTGCTCGGGGGTGTTTTGGGAAGGAGCTGATTTCCCCTGAGCTCCGTTACACAGCTCTTTGTACAAATCCCTCCTGCCTGCTTGGCTTGTGCCCTGGGGCACTGCGGAGCTGCGACTTTGGGACCTCTGTCACCTCCCGTGTGTCCCCGCTGCTCCAAGGCTGGCAGGAGCAGATTTTGGTGCTCTCTGTGACCCAGAGGTGTCTCTGTGTTCTGGCTCAGGGGAGCAGTCCCCACCTTGCTGGCATGGCTGGGGAGGGAGGAATGTTCTGAGGTCTCTGCGGAGGGGACACAGCGTGGTGGTGGGCGAGGGACACTCCCAATGTCCCCTGAGCCACCTTGGAGCCACCCAGCTCCTCCCTCAGCCTCCAGGGACAGCAGAACCAGCGACAAGAATGCCCTGGGGACATCAGATGGCCTGGAAATGGCTTTGGAGGAAAAGTGTTAAAGAGGGAAAAATGAACAAAAACCGCATGTGAACATCACCAGGCACACAAAGAAGTGCCATCCCCAAATCTGTGCCGGGAAACCTCTTCCTGTGGTGTTCCTCTGCAGCAGGAATAACAGGGAATTGTGCAACCTCTGTTGATGTCAGAGCACCGAGCCCGAGCTGGGGAGCTGAGCTGTGGTTTTACAAACCTGCCTGGGTGTCAGAGCCGGAGCTGATCGCTCTGTGCGCCTCAGACAGAAATCACGGCGTGGTTGGAGGCCGTGGGAGGAGGAATTTCCATTTTTCCAAGGAAAAACATCAAAACGTAGTAGAAACATTTTTGGGTGTATTTCAGATTTAAGTGATTTAATTTGGGGTTTTGAAAGCCAAGCCAAAAGTTTGGGTTTCAAACAAAAAAAAAAAAAAAAGGAAAATATTCCTGTCCTGTTTTGAATTGCCTTCCATCAGATAATCAAAGACTTCATGGAAAGGGAAGAGTTTCCTCCAAACATTCACATCCAATCTGAGACAGTAAATGAAAAGGAGTTGGATGTTTTTAAACTGTTCCTTTCTTAGCAGCAACACAACTTCCTTCCCTGCAGGGCACAACCTCCCTGCTCTGCCTGCTGCCACTCCTCACTCCCGGGTCACTTTTGGGGCTCCTGCTTTGCAGCTGAATTGTGTCCAGGAGGCTCCAGGGGTGCTGAGCTCTCCCTTTCCCTGCCTGCCCTGCCCATGGCTCCGGAATTGCTGGGATGGGAGCTTCCCAGCTGGCATTTGCCTGGCAGAGCTTTGTTGCCCTTTCCCCGGCTCAGGATCTGGATCCCCCCAAAATTTGGGTACACACACCAAGAGTAAAACCCACCCTGCTCCACAGTGTCCCCAGCCTGCAAAATGGGGATAAATATTATTTACTGTCTGCGAGCTCCGCATGAAAAACGCTAAAATGAGGATAAATATCTGTTTTCCTTCCTCCCCCCTCTGTTTGCTGTAGGGAAGGTAACACCCCTGAGCCCTGGGGATCACCTTTATTTTCTCTTCTCTGATATTTACTAAAGACTTAAAGATGGGAAGAGGCAGAAGCCTCTGGAGTGCCTGGGCTGAGCTGAAAAGGTCCTGGATCCCCAGCGGGGTAGGAAGGCTTCCAACAGGAGGCACAAGCTGCTCAGCTTTGTTTCCCAATTCAAACATGGGCCCGGGCACAAAAGGAGGGGAATAATATCGCTCTCGCAGGGGCGAGCCCACGCCTCGCTGCTGCCCACCGTTCCCAACAAAAACAAGGATGCCAGCAAGAAAAATGATTGGGGATTAAGGGTTCTGTGTGCCACCTGCCGCCCTGGGGTGTTCCTGTGCTGAATGGACCTCAGCTCTCCCAGGCCTCGGGCACTGCCCGGACCTTTGGGGCACCACTGACAAACTGGGATCAAAATGCCTCGGGAAGGATTCCTGGGGAGCCGATGGTGTGCACAAAAGGGCAGCGTGGCAATGACTCGGTGGCACAAACCCCGGGGTAGGGGCAGGGGCAGGGGCAGCTCGGGCTGTCCTGCGAGGCAGAGCTCTCAGGCAGCGCCATGAATGTTAATGCCTGGGCTGAGCAGGGCCGGGCAGCTCAATGCCACCCCAGGAACTGCTGTAATCTGCCATTATATCCCTCCTTTGACACGGCTTTCCCCTGCTTAGCAGCCCTCTCCGGGCTTTGCTCCCGAGGAACAAGGCCGAGCTGCCGGCCCCTTCCCAATCCCCTCCCGATCCCAAGGTGTGCGGACAATGCTCAATTTTCTCCTACCAGCACAAAC
This sequence comes from Vireo altiloquus, assembly GCA_013396875.1. NCBI lineage: Eukaryota > Metazoa > Chordata > Aves > Passeriformes > Vireonidae > Vireo > Vireo altiloquus. The sequence goes on along the minus strand of VZRF01003633.1, from coordinate 131,485 downwards.
ACAAAGAGGGAGTCAGGCTCCCCTTACATGTCAATAGAGCATCTGAGCCCCTCCTTTTCCCCCACAGTCACTCCTTGAGGCCACAGAATCCTCTGTCATCCTCTGCCTCCGCGTGTGAGGAGCTCCATGCTTGATCACACTGCTAGAGGAATGAAAGAATCCTTACGTTTGACTTGGACCCAGATCCGTTCATCCCCTCCTGCACGAAGTCTCCAGGTCCCCACAGAGCCTCCTGCCCCACCAGCACCCCTGCCCTGTGTCCCACTCCGAGTGCTTTAGGGGATTTAGGGGATGTGGCTCTGAGGCTCAGGAAGGAGCTCCCCAATCCCCAGACTCCTCCTGCCCCATTCCCTGCTCAGGTCAGGCTTTGCTGAGAGGCTTCAGGGGCTGTGGAGCCCTCCCAGCTACAACCAGGCTCAAATCCAGCTGCAGGACAAGCAGCTGCTCCCAAGCCTTCAGCACAGCCACCAGAGGAGCATCACCACCTGCGCTGGCCAGGCTGGAGGAGCATCCTAACCCACCCTGGCCAGGCTGGGGGAGCATCCTAACCACCCTGGTGTGACTGGAGGAGCATCCTAACCCATCCTGGTGAGACCAGAGGAGCATCCTAACCCACCCTGGCCAGGCTGGGGGAGCATCCTAACCACCCTGGTGAGACTGGAGGAGCATCACTGACCAGCCTGGCTGGGCAGGAGGAGCCACCACCCGCCCTGGCTGGGCTGGAGAAGCATCCCTGCCCTCCTTGGGTGGTGGCAGAGCACCCTGGAGGCTCTGAGCGAAGCTCCTGGGCAGCCTTGCTGAGCCAGAAAGTCTTTGGTGCTCACAAGGTACCAGAGCAGTACAGAGAGTAAAAGCTGGGAGCGAAGCTGGAGGGAGCTGAGCTCTGACTGCAGCTTCCCTGGAGAATAAACTGGAATGCTGTAGGAAGCAGAAGTCCCTGGGGTGTGTCAGACACCACTGGAGCTCCCTGAGCACACCCCTCAGGCCACAGAGTGTCCCTGCTTCGGCTGTTGGGAGTTTTGGCTTTCAGATTTCAAAGGGAACCCCACACACCCTGTGCTCTGTACAGCACTCAGAATGCAGAACTGTTCTTATTTCAGAGATATCTTATCTCTTATTTCAGAGCTATTTGTTCCTCCCGCAGCTGTTTCCGGGTGTGTTTGAGCTCTGTCTGTAGCACAGAGTTCTGCTCCTCCTGCACAAACTCCCGAACCAGCTGCTGAAATCCAGGAGCAGAGGCTGTGCCATGCTGGCCTCGCCCTGCTGAGCCTCATCCCTTCTCTCTGCAGAGGATTTTGCCCAGATCCACAGACTGTGAGTGCCAAATGAGACTCTGGGGCTGAATCAAAAATCTGAGTCCACACCTCAACATCTACAGCAACCCCACAAAGTGTAATGGAGCAGAAATACCTCACCTGCCTCAGGTGAAGGGCTGGGGATGAGAGAGGAGCAGCTCCAACACCACAGGCACTTTATTCCCGTTTGCCAAGACCTTCCCAGGGAAAGGATCTGCCCCTGTGCTTTGAAGAGGGACATCAAAAGGCATTGCCAAAGAGGACAATGCAGGGACACTGCAGCCACAATAACCATTGCATCATCCATCAGTCACTCGTCAAAGCCCGGCTGAAACCAGGCTTTCAGCAGCAGCCGCTGATGAAGTGACAATCTCACCACATCTGGGGGAAAGGTCTGTCCCACGCTGATCTCAGGCAGAGCCAGGAGCCTCCAGGAATTCTGCTTAATCTTTTCTATGAGGTTCTGAGTTTACAAGACTTTCAGTCTGGGTGTCAACAAAAAAAGGGAAGCCCTGGCAGGGCCTGGCCCTGTGTCCTGCGGTGCTGTGACAATCCCCACAGCATCTCCCCTGCCCGGCAATCCCAGTGCCCAACAGGGTGTTGAATTTGGAATTGTCCCCGAGGTTTCAGCTCCCTGTCTGGCGTTGCTCCCTCCTGCAGTGCTGGGAATCGCTGTGAATTTTATTTTGTTTCGAAGGAGGGGAGCCCTTACCTCCTGCTTCCTCCAGCTGCTCTGCTCGTGGCTCCCAGCCCGTGAGCTCGGTGGGACTGTGGGACCAGACCCAGCATCTGCTGGGGGCTGCAATCCCAAATCCAGCCTGGAAAGGAGAGCCCCGAGCAGAGCAGGGAGAGAGGGGCAGGATGGCCTCTCAGAACTCCCTGCTGCTGCTCTCCAGGGTCTCTCCTCTCACAGGGCGCTCGCACTGGAGGTTCTGCACTTCATCTCATCCGTAAAGCTGATGCTAGGCAGGAGGCTTGGCTCAGCCTGAGCCTGACCCAGGGCCATAAATCTGCCCTGCTCCCCCTGCTCACGCCCCCACAGAGCTGCTGTCACTGCCCATTTGGAGCTGGAAAACCAACCATGACATCTCCCAGGTGCAGCTGGGTTCGTCTCCCTCCCTCCCTGCCTTGGTTCCTCTCCGCAGAGGCAGAGATGGAGCAGCCTCTCCTCCTGCGTGGAAACGCTGAGGCCGTGGCTGGGCTGGGGCAGGGGGACAGCTCTGAGCCCAGGGGGACACTGCTGTCACCCCAGGCTGAGGAGCAGGGCTCCAGGACAGCTCTGACCCCAGGGGGACACTGCTGCCACCCCAAATTTCCAGACTCCAAATGGTCCCATCCTCTTCTAAGCCCTTATCCCATACTGGTTAATCCCTTTAAACAGCCTGAAAATGTCCTGGCTGTGTGATCCATAGAAGTGGAAGCCATTAAACCACTCTTACTACAGATGTGCCACTAAAATCAACTGCAGGGATCCCATCTGTGTTTCAGAAGCCCCCAAAATGACAGAGAAACCCCTAAATTACAGAGAAACCTCATCTGCCACGTGGTGAAGCCCCTCCCAGGGAATCTGAGGCAGGATCCAAAGCCACCAGGTGATTTCTTTGGACCAGTATGGGCAGCCCAAGGACCAGTTCCAGAGCCCGAGGCCAGGCTCCATCCCCGTTTCCTCTGACATTTTGATTGGTGCCCGTTTAAGGCTGCTCTGCCTTTCCCTGAAGCCCACGAAGGGAGGGAGGAAGGGAGGATTTCCAGGAGGAAATTCAGAGTGCAAAGGGAAACATCTCCCCCTGCCCAGGCAGCATCCCCAGGACCCTGCAGGGACATGGCACAGAGCAAGGGTGGCCTCAGCCGTTCAGGTGAGCATCACCTGGAGGTGCCAGGCCCTCACCACACCTCTGGGGACTTCTACAAGAGCAGGGGAAGCAAAGAGCTCCCGGGCTGCAGGGATGGGGTGGAGGCAGCAGCCTCATCCCAGAGTCACTGTCACTGGCCATGTGCACCCCGAGCAACGCCCAGCGACACAAACAGCCCCAAGCCCTGCTCCTGGGGCAGCCCTGGGTGGCTTTCACAGCTCCTGGTCTGCTCCTGGGGCAGCCCTGGGTGGCTGTCACATCTCCTCGTGTGCTCCCGAGGCAGATTTCCCCTCTCAGAGCTCGGCGGAGGTGGGTCTGATCCTGCAGCTGGTGCTGGCAGCCTCCCCTGCAGATCCCACAGTGATAAGGGGTGGCTGGGGCTCTTTATGAGGGTGCTTAACGAGCTGATGACATTTTTACGAATGAAGGCAGTCCCGAGGAGATCAGACCCGGTGATTCCTCGGAGATGCCAAGATCCTCCCCTGACTAACAAACCCCATTCACATTCCTCTGGGCAGACGAAACCTTTGCCTGTCCTCTCCCTCCGAGCAGCCCCAGCCAGATTTGGGAACAACCTGCCTTTCCTTCTGACTTCTCTGGTACAGAATGGGAGCCTCCCAAATCCGAGGTGTCCCTGGCACCGAGGGCTGGAGCTGGGGAGGGAGAACAGGGCTGGGTGTGGGCAGATCCTCCCTAAGGTCCGGGGAGGGATGTGGGGTGGGGAGAGCACAGAGCTCTGCTCTGCAGGGATGGGATGGCTTTGGAAGAGCCACGTCAGTGTGCCAGGGTGCAGGGAGATTTGGGGGGCTGTTCTAGGATCCCCCTCTCGAGGCTGTGAAGGGCACCTGGTAAGCAGAGGAGAAGAAGTAAATTCGCACCCCAAAGCCAACCTGGGGTGGCAGACAAAGAGCATGAACCCTGCAGGGCTTGGCGTGGGGGGGAGCAGCGCCCGGGGCCAGTCATAATTAAAAATAATAACACTGAGCACTCTCAAAGCTCTCGGTAAACATGATTAACTAATTAGTCAGGTCTTTACTAATTAACCAGTCACAGGACTGGTGTTGCTCAATATGTTTAATGATCCGGAGAGAGGTTGAATAGCTGGGGGCAACGTCTGGAGGAGAGGGGATGGGGAGGGGACGGG
>VZRF01003633.1:105945-117437 GCA_013396875.1 Vireo altiloquus | reverse complement strand
ACCTGGCGCCGAATAAAGCAAATCCTCACTGCTCTGACTCTGTCTCTGAAGTGTCTCCTAGCCTAGTTTAGAGCAATTCACTGCGCTGCTCTCAATATCCGCCTGGCCACTGCCGCTGCCGCAGGGACACTCCTCTCCCTCCCCTCCCTCCCCTCCCTCCCCGGCCGCTTTGAAGCAGAGCGATTTAATTTCGTGAGATTTTTGGGTAATCACGTTCCGATCTCCAACATTAACCAGAAGTGACTCCCTCTCGCAGAAGGGGAGGATGAGCCAGAGCACAGCCCCGGCTCGGGGCGGGCAGCACCCACAGACCAAGGCACAACGCGGGGCTGCTCCTGCGGCGCTTACCACATGGGGCTGGCAGACAGCTCTTGGTAGCGCCAGGAGGGATTGGCTTTGCCCATCCCGAGGATGCTCCTCAGGCTGCTCTCGTGCACCACAAACGCTGGTTTTTAAACCCAGACATTTTTCTCCTGTCTGCAGCTTTTCCTATCTTTTCCCTTCCTTCTTCCCTGTTCCATTTACAGTGTCCCGACGCCTCTGTCACATTCCCCAGGGCTCTGCTGGAGCAGGCTCCCTCTCTGCTCCTGCATGGCTCCCAGCGGGCCAGGAGGAGCCAGAGCCACCTTCCGGGGAAGGTCTCTCATGAAGACAAGGAGGCTGAGAGCAGAGAGATTTAGGTCTCACCTGCCTGCACTGTGCCTCCCTCCCCTCTCCTCTCCTCCCTGCACGCTCAGCTCTCCCCAGAGCATCTCCTGACCAGGCAGAGATGATACTCTAGAGCCTGAAGGAAAATCCTCCTGGGGCTGTGAGAGCAAAGAAAGTGCTGGGGCAGCCCCCGGTGAGTGTTAAATTCCCTTTTCCAATCACATGGGCTGTCCTTTCTCTCCTCATCCACTCTGGTCTGACTGCCTGAGCCCGGACCCTAAATACCCACAGAGCTGACATTAAGGGACATTAATTTTTCCCACAGAATAATTAATGATAATTCCCATGAAAGTTGTTGCCCTTGGTCAAAACAAAGCGCAGATCGCAGTGACACACCCAGCGCAGCCTGGCAGGGATCTGGGTGATGGATGGCTCCGAAATACCACGGGGAAGATGACGTGGACACCTCATCCATCTTTCCATCCCGGGCTCTGAACTTGGAGCAGGCAGGCTGTGTGAGGATGGGATTGGGGAGGGAGCAGCTGGGAGAGCACAGACCCAGCACGGAAATGGCACCGAGCCCGGAGCGCGAGCAGGGCCTGCTGAGCCAGCAGCATTCCTCCCCTGCTCCTCCTCCCATTCCCACCTGGGACAGGGGGAGGACATCTCACCTCCCTCCCTCGTGCCCTGAGAAAGTGAGGAGCTCTCTTCCCACTCCTTGAGGCACCAGCGACAAATCTGTGCCTGCTTCTCGCTGGCAGGGAGGCTTTGCCACCCCAGCGCATTAAAAAGGATAAATTTTCAGTCTGGGAGCCTGGCTGCTCCCAGCCTGTGTCACTGCACTGCCTGCTCCTGTCCCTCATGGCATTTTTGCCCTTTCCCAGGGGAAATTGGGGGTGCTGGGTGCAGGCCCTGGGCTCTCCATCCTCTCCCCAAAAGGGAGGTGCAGCAGCTTTGATCCTCAAGCAGAGATTCCCAAGGTTGCTCCACTCTACCTGTGCTGGAATTTCCACATCCCTGCCCACGCAAACTCTTTTTGCTGCTCCTTTTTGGCAGAAGATATCTGAGTCTCCTGGGCCCATCCGTTGCCTCCATTCCCAGGGGAACAGGAATTGGGCTGTGGTTCCCAGTGCAGCATTCCAGGACATCCTGTCTCAGCCCAACAGGGGATCCTTCTCCATGAGAAACCACAGCCTGGCTGACAACAGGCATCAGGCAAAGCCAGAGGTCCCTTCCAGCCCTTCTCTGAAATAATTTAGAAAAACCCTGTACTTCCAGGAGAGAGTGAAATAAAGGTTTGCTCCTTCCCTGCCCTCCAACCCTCTCTCCACGTGGAGGGGTGCAGACACAATTCTCAACCCTCGATTGAAAGGGTTGGAAAGGAAAATTTCTGCCCAGGAAAGTTTCTTCCATGGTCCCACAGCTGTGCACAGGACATGAATCCAGGCTCTTTCCCTGCCCTCTGTAACCCTGGCAGTGCAGGAGGTGCCTGTTGTGGGCAGCAGTTCTGTGCCCAGTTTGAGCTGTCGATGCCCCCCGTGCCAGCTGAGGGTGCCCAGCACCATCCCCGCTTGCCTTGGGGTGATTTTATGGTAACGCTGTGTTCCCCAGTGTCTGCTAATTGCCCAGAAATGGTGCCTCAGCTTTGAGCTGGTCTGAGGGAAGGGTAGGGGAGAGCCAGGAAAATTCCTGGGCTTGGTTTGTGCTCAAGGACTGGCACTCACTCCCCCGTGCCGCTGGGCTCTGCTCGCAGTGGGTCAGAGTGGATTCCTGCCTCCAGCTAACTCGGGAGCTGAGGCAAAGAGTTTTCCCAGGACTGTAAACTGAAATCCTCCACTCATTTCTTCTCCTTCTCCTGGAACTGTTGGGGCCAGCTGTGATGTGAGAATCAGATCATTGGACCCTGAGTTCCAGCAGGGAGGCTGCGGGGATGCCACATCCCAGCCTCGCACCTCGGGAGGGAGCTCTGAAACCCACCAGCTTTCTCCTCAGTGAGGAGGTTTATTATCTAATATTTCTCATTTTTCTGTCCCTGCCGACACTCTGTTTGTTAAAGAAGGAGGTTTTTTCACTTTCACCCAAGAAATTCCTTTCATATCGGTGGGGGAGGGAGTGCCGAACCCTATCTTCTGTGGAGGAGATGTCCCTTCCAGGGCACGTCCCCCTAAATTTGTCTCAGACTGAGACACTGCTGAACCCTGCAACAGAACAATCTCTCTGCCCACATCACTCCATCAGTTTTTAAACTCCAATCTCCACTAAAACCAGCACTGTACAAAACACTTCCAGAAATGCAGCTCCCAGCAGAGCTGAGTGTCTGCTCCATTCTGGTGCTCTCCCGGGTCAGAACTCGTTTCTTTAGTATCTCCCAAAAGAAGCCAGGATTTTTCCCTCCCCGCCATTAATTCCCTGTTTCCTGCTGAGCCTAAAGCAAACTCCCACTCGGTGTGGGTTGAGCCCCTCTGTGCCACTGCTCCCATTCTGCCTGGGATGGATCGGGAGCAGCCAAGTCCTCGTTCTGCTCCCTCCAAACACCTCCAGGGCTGCCCTGGCTGAGAGCAGCAAACGCCTCCCTGCCTCCTTATCAGTCCCCAGGGCACACTAATCCCCTTATAAACGAAAGCCATTACAGAGATAGCTTTTTAAAAGCTCTCCTGTCACTCCAGCCAGCCGCATCCTGCCTCTCCAGGCTCTTGGGAGCGCGGTCAGGAGCGATGAGTCTGTGCCGCGGGCAGGGCTGGGATTGCCCCGGCTGAGGATCTGACCTGTCCCTGTCGCTGTCCTGTCCTGTCCTGTGCCAGTCCCTGTCCCTATCCTGTCCCGTCCCTGTCCCTGTCCCGTGCTTTGATCCCTGCTCAGACACTCAGCTCGCTCCTGTCCCGCCGGGCAGCAGAGCCAGGCTGAGCCCAGGCCGTGCCAGCCGCGGCCGTGCCCGCTCCGTGCGGGAAGCAGCAGGGATCTGGCAGCAGGGATCTGGCAGCAGGGATCTGGCAGCAGGGATCTGGCAGGGCTGCTCGGGACGGGAGCTCGGCTTATGCAAAGCAAACGTTTCCTGCTGATGGCAGCGGCAGAGGCCAAACGGCAGCCGCGGCTCCAGAGGCACCCTGGGGACGGAGCAGATGTGGCTGTGCCACCGCCGAGCCCTGCCCCGGCCCTGAGCCCTGCAGGGGCTGCTCCTGGCAGCAAACCTCTCCCTTCCGTCCCCGTTCGGTGCCATCAGGAACGCGCTGCCCATAAACGATCTGGGTGAGGCTGAGCCTGTGAACCCCTCGTGCTTTGGGGACTCAGCCCTGCCCTGGGGCTGTGCCTCCTGTGCCCCAGCAGCTGTGCCAGCGCTCTCTAGGAAAGGCTGGGTGTTGGATTTGGTGGGTCCTGGGGCTGCTTTGGGCTTTTTCCTGCTGTTTGACAGTGAAAAGGGGCAAAACTATCAATGATCTCTGCAACGCCAGGCAGGCAAGCAGACTGCTCCAGTCATCCTCACTCACCAACTCCTCTAACCTGGATGTCCCCTAGGACAAAACTGGTGGAGGAAAAATCTCCACGCAGTGCCCTGAAATCCTGCAGGAAGTCCTCAATAAAACTCTGCTTGCACAGCCTGGCCACAGAACTGTCACAGACAGGATGGGAAATGGGAAGGCTTTTGAGGCAGAGATGATTAGTCAGGGAAAGAAAAGGAATCACCTAAATTTAATAAGCGACACCAGGGACACCATGGAATGAAATCCTGCAGTTCCATAATAAGCACCACAGCCTCCGAAACCTCTGTACCAAAAATCTGAATATCACAAAGGGGAGGCAGGAGAGATCTAGGGCCAAAAACCCATCAATCCTCAGTGGTCACAAAAATCCATCTCCCATCCCTGAGGATGAAGGGGAGACACATTCTGAACACAAAGACAAATTTGTGTGCCCCAGGTGCTCCCCGTTCATGGGCCTGGTAGGAACCTCGGGATCCTGGGAGTGCTTTTCCAGGCACTGAGGATTTCAGAGCCCTTTTTGCTCCGTCCCTGGGGAGGCAGCACGTCCCCCCCGGGCAGGCACAGGGAGTTTGCGAGGCGAGGACAGCAGAGGCTGAATAAGGATGACATGATTTGGCCCAGAAAGAGGAGGGCAGAGATTAGCCGTGGACAAGCTCAAGGGAAGGCAAGTGTCCAACCCGGAGTGCCAAGCCTGGTTTTGTTTTAGCCTTAACTGCGCTTTTTTGTTTGTTTGTTTGTTGGTGTAAAAACCTTTCTGTTGGAAATCAGTTTAACTTTAAGCTTCCTGAGAATAAAAGCCTGTGAGAAAGCTCTGCCCATGCGAGGCTCCCTTGGGAGGCTACAATGGGAGCCTCGGCAGCTCCCGGGCCCGAATTTCTATGGCTACAGCACCCATCTGCTCAGCAACACAGCTTCCCCTGCACCTCCCCGTGCTGCTGGGAGCTGCACAGGAGGGGCTGGAAAGGACCTGGGGCTGCGGGGATGGCACATGGAGCCATGAGAAGTCCAGCCCTGTCAGGGTCTGCTCCAGCTGCTGGTGAAGTGCCCCAGTTGCAGTTTCCCTGATGCTGCAGTAAAGCTTTGTGCCTTTCTCATCCCAAGTCCAAAGGATTTTACACAGCCCCCCTTTGATCCCTATAAATGGGGAAATTGAGGTCGAAGATAAGCTTGGATGTCAGAAATTTTGAGCATTCTTGTTATTGTCAGGAGGTAATGGGCAGAACTACCACAGGGCAGCTCCAAAATCCACCTGAGAGCCTTGCCTGGATCCAGCCATGGGCAGAGCTGTGCTGTGCTGCCAGATCCAGGCACCAACACCTGCCTCAGGTGGGCAAAGCCTGTTACACTGTGGGCATTGTGCCCTGGTCTCCTGGGCATCCTCTTTGGGATCCTGGGGATCCTCTGTGGGACCCTAGAGATCCTCTGTGGGACCCTGAGGGTCCTCTGTGGGACCCTGGGCATCCTCTCTAGGACCCTGGAGATCCTCTCTGGGACTCTGGGGATCCTGCAGAGGCAGTTTGGGAATCCTCTGCTCAGGCTGGGATGTGGCACGAAGGGATGGACGCCTGCATCCTTCCCCACCCCTCTGGAACAGACGTGGCTGTAAGCAGGGTGACCGTGGGGGCACTCAGAGTCCTCTTCTCCTCACAGAGGGATTTGCAAAGCCCCTCAGTTCCTCTGTGTGACACCCATCCCACCACAGAACTGAGGGGGCTCAGTTGGATGTGCCCCTGTGCCACCAGGTCCCTGCCAGCTCTGCCAGTCCCACCCTCACTCCACCTCCCACAGCTGCAGCCAGAGCCTCTGTCCCTCTGTCCCTCTGTCTCCCACAGGATAAACCATCTCAGAGCCCTGAACCACCACGGGAGAGGAGCAGACAGAGAGGACATCCCCCACCAGCTCAGTCCGTCCTGCTAGGATGTGTCTTGGTCACTGTGAACCGTGCTCAGCCCTTGGTGGCCCAGGCCTGGCTCCCTGCTCTGCCCAGCTCCGGGGTTGCCTGGACCCTGCAGACAGGCACTGGCTCCCAATTCCTGCCAATTCCCAGCCAAGCAATTCCTGCAGGAATTGTCTCCGGTGGGACAGAGCCAAAGTCACCACCAGCTTGCCTCCTTCTCCCGTTTGGAGGCCAAGGGGAATGGGAAGGAATCATCTCTGCCCACATCTCCCTGTGCCGAGCAGGGGAAAACAGCTACAGACAGGATGGGAACTGGGAAGGCTTTGGAGCTGGAGGTGATTAATGCAGGCTCAAGAAAAGGGGTCACCTGAATTTAATGAGGGACACCAGGAACTCCCTGGCATGAAATCCCTCACATCCCTCTGTGGGAGCAGGGCGGGAGGAGCTGGCCGTGGGGGAGGATTTGATTTCCCTGGCTGTGATGAGGGTGGAGGGGGCCTGGTTCCTGTTCCAGTGAGCACTGCCCTGCAAATGCCTCCCTGGACCACCACGGAGGTGATAAAGCCCCAGGTTTGTCTGGAAGGAAGCTTTTCATTGGGAGTGTTTGGCAGGAGCTCGTCTCAGAGTTCCTGGTCAGCTCCGTGCCTGAGGTGAAGTTTCCTTTCCGCTGAACGAGAAACTTGCTCGGAAATTGCTCTGACATGAGACACATCCCAGCCTGGGAACCCTTCGGCAGCGAGCAGAGCCTGTCCAACAACAGGCTCCCCGTGCTGCCTGTGCCAAATCCCCTATCTGGGAACACAACGTGTTTCCTTTCTCTCCCTGCGCTCGCTCCCGCGTTTGTTAAACGCTCTCAAGGCATTGAGGGCCAAGATCCGAGCGGCGCCCAGCACCTGCAGCCACGCTGACGTCAGGCACAGGTGCTGGGAGCATCTCCTGGGTCCGTGGGGGGAAAGGCTGTGGGGATCCAGAGCCGGCACTGGGAGTGGAGTCTGGAGTTCTCCAAGCGCCTGGCAGTGGAGGCAACCTGGGCTTGTGCAGAAGTGATTTATGCAGGGCAAAGGCAAAGGAGTTCTCTGCAAACCGAAGGGAAGGTGCTCGCCTGGGCTCATTCCCTGCACTCCAAATAACACCGTGATTCCTGAGAAGTTGTGGAATGGTGCCGATGTTGTTAAAACTGCTTGAAGACCCTGCCTGCATTTCCCTGTGTCCACACGAGCTCACCAGCAGCTGAGCTCTGGTTCAGACCTTTTCCAGCTGCAGCCTCCTCTCCCAGGGGAGCTGGAAGCTGCATCAGGATGAACTGGGCTGGAGAAGGGAGCTTGGGCTGGACCAGTGCTGAGCAAAGAGCCAGCCCAGCGGCGCTGGGGAGAGGCAGGATGGAGAACAGACCTCGGAGCTCCTCTCCAAGCTGAGTCCTCCCTGGAGCGCTCAGGCTCCCAGGCGCCTGGCCAAAGCCGCACCGCAAGGCCAAGCTCTACGTGGATGAATTATTTGCCAGGTAAAGCTGATGGGAACCTGAAGCTGTGAAAAGCTCTGCAGGAGCAGATCCCTGGAGAACATCTCCTCAGGACAAGCCTTGTCCTCTCCGTGTGCAGTGCTGGGATCTCGCAAGGAGAGATAAAGAAAAGTTCGATCTGGCTGGCAAAAACCCTTCCCGTGGGAAATTTTGACTTTCTGTCAGAAACTCCAGAGCATTTCTTTTTCAGCCCCAAATAAGCATGAATAGGAACAAAGATTCAGTTTTGACAGGGGGAATGGGCTTACCAAAGCAAACACCCGAATTTTTAAGCAAAGCAGACACATCCTATCATTTTTCTCCTTGGATGAAAAGAAAAAGAAAACCCCCAACGATTTTCCGGAAAGGAAAAAAAAATAAATTCAGTGAAAAAAAAAAATGCAACTAATTCTCCCAGCGCTACTTGATGCGAATTCAACTGATTTGGCTAATTCACCTTTCCCTGATCTGGCCACTCTGGTTCCGGCTGCGGGGCAGGAAGGAGCTTCCAGCGGCAGCAGCAGCAGCAGCTCCCCGCTCGTCCCCTGCCCCTGCCCGGCGCACGCAGCTCCGCAGCCCTCGCTGAGCCGCGGCCTGACTTTCTCCGGGGATTTGGGAGAGAACCCAGGGTGGGCCGACGGTCATGAGCGAGTGGGTGGGAGCTGAATGGGGTTATTGTCATCTCTATCTGGGGGGATTATTGCGGGCGGTGTGGGCTTGGCGGGCAGCGCGGGGTGTTACAGACTGATAGGTGCGGCAGGATCGGGCTGCGGAAAATTGTTTTACGGTAGCTTCATCCTTGCAAAACATTCGCTTCCCAGCAAGGCCGGTGGAAAAGGAAAAAACAGAGCGATTTTCGTTTGCAGAAGTCTGACGCGGCTAGGACTGCACATGGTCTGAAATGCAAAGCCTGGCATAAAAGTGACATATTTTACTGGAAACTGGGAACTTGCTTCCCTCTTATTGGAAATAAATTGGAAGGGAGAAGGACGGCAGGAGCACGGCGCCAGCACAACAACTGAATAGAAGTTTTCAGGAGCTTTTGGGGACCCTGCAGAGCAGATCGGGGGTGCAATAGCACCTCGAGACCGCACTGAAATTTCCGGCATCATTGATGGCGGTAACGCGGAGGCAGGGAGAGGGGCTGAGGCTGGGAATGCCGAACCCCTCCTGCCCCCCTGGCCTCGCCGCTGGACAAGAGACAGAGCTGGAAATACGCGAGACGCGGAGCTCCATCCCTGAGCGCTGCCGGGCAGCGAGAGCCGCGGGACGGAGCGAGAGCAAGCCCGGAGTGACTCCGGCACCGAGCAGCACCCGCAGCGGGGCCGAGCATCGCCCCGGGGCTGCCGGGACCCCGCGCCCGCCCCCGGAGCCGCCACCGCCTGTGCCCCGGTGCCACCGGGCCCCTCTCCTCGCCGGATAACTCGGCCCGGCCGTGCCTCCCTGGTGAAAACGCCGGCGAAGAAATTGCGCTCTCTACAAGGGACACATCTGATTGTGATTTGGGGGCGAAAAAAAAAAGGAAAAGAAAAAAAAGAAAAAGGAAAAAAAAAATGCGGCCAACCCCGTCCGCTCGGCGAGGGTTTTTTCCTATCGTCGGAGCTGCAAATATTTTGGAAGACGGGGCCGTGTTTTCCGTGTAAACAAGGCGGCGGCGGCGGCGGGCGGCGAGGCCGGGGCTGCGCTCCGTGAGACCGGCGGGGAGCCGAGCCCAGCCCGGGGCACCCCAGCCTCCCAGCCGGGTCCCCACGGCTGAGCACCGGCCCCCGAAACCGCGGGGAGAGCAGCGGCAGCGCGCGGGGATCCCGCCGGGAAGCGAGGGGTGGAGGATCGGAGGGAACACTGGCCGGGATGTGTGGGGACTCACGGGGAAGAGCTCCCCAAACCCTTGACCCTTATCCGCCCCGGGCAGAGCGAGAGACACTCCGAGTGCGCCCGGGGACAGCCAGGACGGCTTCTCGCTCGAGGCGGAACGAGCCGGCTCCTGCCCGGTTCTCCTTCGGCCCCAGGGCTCGTTCAAGTCCCCGCCGCCGCCTCGCAGGGCCGCCCGCACCCCCTGAGGATGCGGGGCCGGGAGCCGCAGGCTTTGCCAGGCTCTCCTCCGCTGCTCCCGGCCGCCTGCCCCATCCGGCACCGACCGCAGTCCGGCCCCGTTCCGTCCCTGCCGGGCGCGGAGCCTCTCGGGCTCGGCTGCGAGCTCCCAGCCGTGTCCCGGGGAAGGGAGCGGAGCTGCCGCCGAGCTCCGCGATCCCCGGACCGGAGCGCCAGGACCTTCCCGGGGCGGAGATCCTGCCCGGCCAGCCGGGGCTCCTCCGCGCTCCTCAGGACACGAACGGCGTTTTCCCGGGATCCTGAGTGCCCCTTATCCCCTCTCCTCAGCTCCTTGGTTTTTCCTGCCTAGCGTTTCCGAGCTTCCCCTTGCTCTGCCCATCGGAGTGCCCCGGTAGCCCCGTCCTGTTCCGCCGGGTGCCTCCGGTGTCCCTCGTCCCGCGCCTCCGCGGCTCTCGGTGTCCCCCGCCCCGCATTCCCGTGCCCTCCCGGTGGTCTCAGGTTCCCCGTGCCCGCTGTTTTGCACCCGGAGGTCCCTCGGTGTTCTCACCAGCGGGCTCCCGGCTACCTCAGTGTCCCGTGCCTTGAGCTGCCGGGCGCCTCGGTGTCCCATCCTCTGCCCCACGCTCTCCGGTACCTCAGTGTCCTCCTCTCGTCCCGTTCTCCATCTCCCTACGTGTCCCCGAACGGCTCCCCCGTGTTCCTGCTTGTCCCCGCGCTGCTCGGCGTGTCCCTGGATGTCCCCGTGCCTTTCGCTGCCGTCCCCCGCGGCTCCTCCGCTCTGCCCTCCCTCCGCCTGCCCCTCCGGGGACCTCCGCGCCCTGTCCCCGTCCTTGTCCCCGCCCGTGCCGGAGCGCCGCGCCCGGGACTCACCCACGCACTCGTTGGCCTCGCGGGCCGTCGCTCGCTGCCAGGGCCGGTCGTAGTGGAAAGGCTTGCAGCGGTCGCACTCGGGTCCCTCGGTGTTGTGCTTGCAGTCGCACACCAAGCTGTCGTCGCGGTCCCGGACGCAGCGAGACGCGTGCCCATTGCACTTGCAGCGCCCGCCGACCTGCAGGTCGGACACGGCGTAGAAGTAGGAGTCGCGGGCCAGCTCCGAGTCGTCCTCGCTCTCGTCGCCGAAGGTGTGCAGGCGGCTGAAGGTCACCCTGATGTCGGTGGCCGTCACCCAGTCCTGCAGCACGGGAGAGTTGTCGAAGTCGTGGGCGGTGGGGCGGCCGTCCAGGGTGCTGAAGGCGATGAGGCCGCCGGAGAGGGGCCGCACGTCGGTGTGCGAGTCGGTGCACACCGCCTCCTGCTCGTTCTGCTTCGTGATGGCGGCGCGGCTCGGCTTGTTGTACATCTTGCGGCACTGCGTGGAGTAGAACTGGAAAGGCACCCAGGTCTTGCCGTAGTCCATGGACTTGTGGATGGCCATGGACTCGGGGCGCGGCGAGCAGAACTGCAGGCTGACGTAGGTCACCTCGAATTTCTTGCCGAGGGAGAGGGTGAGGGTGACGTTGTGGGGATACTGGACGTAGCTGTCGGACTGCCAGCAGGTCAGGTTGTGCGGGTTGTTGAGGTCGGTGAGGAAGGAGGGCGGGTGGGCGCGCTTGGGGTCGGAGGCGTTGCAGAGGTGGCAGGTGCGGACCTGCTCCTCGCCCTTCTCCGTCACCACGCAGTACCGCGACGGCGGCTTCCCGCAGGTGCTGGACACCTTCACCTCCTTCCCGAAGGCCGAGTTGACGAAGTCGGGGATGCAGCGGCGCGGCAGCCCGTGCTCGTCGTAGCAGGGGTCGGGCTGGGCGGTCTGCACGGCGAACATGCTCACGCCGTGGTAGCCTCCGCGCAGGGGCTGCGCCAGCCACGCCGCGGCCAGCAGCAGGGCCAGCGGCGCCTCCGCTCCCCTCCGCGGCATCCTGCGCGACCTCCGCGCCGCGTG
>VZRF01003633.1:76798-91419 GCA_013396875.1 Vireo altiloquus | reverse complement strand
CACACACCGAGCTCGGGGTGACCGGGCTGTCCCTGTGAGCGGGGCGGGGGCACCGCGCACACACCGAGCTCAGGGTGACCGCGCACACACCGAGCCCGCAGTAACCGGGGCGGGGGTCTCCGCACACCCCCTGCTCGCGGAGGAAGAGCGGGGTGTCCCTGTAAGCCGCGGCTCGGGGCGGTGCTGCCCAGGGCTCCGCCGTGCCCGGGGGGGGCTGTGTGACTTGCGGGGGGCTCGCTGTAAATGGGGTAACAGGAGGGGAACCGAAACCGGTGTAACGCGGGGGTCCCACGTAGCCGGGGGGCTTCCTCTTAAACCCACCAGCCACCCGGGGTGGGGGTTCGCCTCGCAGCCCTGGCAGGGCCCCCCCGCCCCGCGTTCCCCCCGGGGTGCCCTCGCAGCCCAGCCGGTCGGTGCCGGGCCGGGAGGAGCCGGTGTCACCCCGCGGGAGGGGACGGCTCGGCTCTTGTGACTCATTTCGGCACTCTGTGTTTGTTTTCCTCCGCGCGGCTCCGCGGAGCTGCTGCTCGGGGCCAGGTGTGGGGCCCTGCCCGCCCCAGGGGACCACCGTGCCGTGGGGGGGTCCCCGGGAAGTCCCGGGGGCTCTCCGCTCCCCGCCTGGAGTTTTGGCAGGGCGGCAGTGACTCAGCCCGGTCACTGCAGCAGCAGCAGCAGCCCTTCCCCGAAGGACCCAAAGGTCACAAGTCGCCTGTTGCTCCCTCAGCTGTGTGTCCGCGGGCCGAGGTGCAGAGCCGAGGAAGGCTCTGCTTTGGCAACAGGATGTGGTTTGGGATGTGACAAGCTCAGCAGCGTCACCCCTCCAGCACCGGGGGCTGGACAGGAGCCAGCCCCGAGCTGTCCCCGCGCTGCCTCCAGCAGCAGCCCGGGCTGGTTCTGGTGCCTGCCAAGGAGCATCTTCCATCTGTGGCCTCCCCTGTGGCCAGTGTGGCACATCAGTGCCCAGCCCGGCCCGGCCTGGCCCTGGGCTGGCTCTCTCCTGCAGCCCCAGAGGATGTTGAGCTGCTTTGGTGATGTGAGCCTTGAGGGAGGAAAAGGCACTGCTGATTCAAATCACTAACGAAAGCGGGAGAAAAGAGCTTTCAGCCCTTTGTTGTCATCTTTGTGACAACCTGGCTGCTGTCACCCAGCGCCGTTAGCTTTGCTGTTTGGTTTCGGGGCTCTGCTGCTCCTGGGGCAGCGAAACTGCTCAGGCAGCTGCAGGCTGCTGCTGCTCCTGCTGCTTGCCCCGATGCTCAACAGCTGCAATTTATTTTATTTTCCCATTTAAATCAATTTTCTGAATCCGGGTTTGGTGTAAAATCCAGGGATATGCACGATGCCAGGTCTGTAATTTTCCTGGCTGTCAGAAAGGTCTCTCGGCTTTGTGTTCGGGTTTTTTTCTCTTGCTCAAAGCACGACCTCGGATGGAGTCGCGAAGCATTTCCGAAAGCTGGTTGCAGAGTGGTTTGGAGCTCTGGGTGTTGCTCAGATGTAGAAAGGTGAGAAGATAAGGAGGCCGAGCCTGGCCGCGGTGGCTGCAGCGGTTCAGTCCCGGTGGCTGCGGGAGGCCAAAGGGCTCGGGGGATGCTGAGGATGCTCTGCAGGTTCCTGAAGGAAGCAGCTGTGCAGAGCCAGGTGTGCTGGAGCAGGGATGTGAGCGTGAGGGCAGCTGTGATGTGGTCCTGCTGAATGGGAGCGAGGAGAGCTCAGTGCTCTGCCTTCCCTGTCTCTGTGTGGCCACCCCTGTCCTGCTCCCGGCAGTGCTGCAGCCTGCCCAGGGCAGGGCAAAGGGGATGAGAAGTGTTGGAGGTGCTCACACAGAGGGAGAAAAGGAGTTCTGGTGCTTGGGTGAGGGGCAGCCCCACATCTCTGGGGCTGCAGGATGGTGCTGCTGGCTTTTCCCTCCTCCCTGTGGAGATCAGGGCACCCAGCTGGGACAGAAACCAACCCAAACTGGCCCTGCGTGCCTTTCTGCTGGATGTGGAAATGAAGACGTGGATTTTACACTAAGAAAGAAGAACTGAGTGCAGTGGGAAGTGCTGGCAGAGAGGAGCAGTGGCTGCTCCAGCAGGATGAGCTGCCCGTGCTGCAGCAGCCCCGGGGCTGAGGGATGCCAAATTCAGCTCTCTGGGGACCAGGGACACCCCAGCATGGCATGGGGACGGTGCCATGCTGCAGCTCACCCTGGAGTAGTTTCAACTTCTCTTTTCTGGGTGCCCGCTGAGCGCGGCTGCGCTGCCCATCTTTGAGTTATTATTCTGCAAGCAGAAAACTGTGCCTGAGGGTGTCGGGAAGAGAGCTCAGGTGAGTGCCCAAGGTGGTTCTGAGCAGTGAGAGGCTCCTGCTGTGTCTGAACTCTGCTCCCAGCAGCGGTTTGAACTTCCAGGTGAGAGGATGGGGAGGGAGGATGAGGTTTTCATGGAAGCTCAGCCCCACCCCACTCCCTGGACATTGCTGCCCGGCAGGCCTGCCCTTGTTGCAGCCTTGTGCTTTGCTGCTTTGGGCTGGAAATGTCCTTCCTCGGGGGAAAAGGTGACCTGTGGATGCAATCCTGGCTCTGCAGCTGCAGCTCTTTCCCTCCTCTCTCCGAGACTTCGCTCCCGCTTCCCTCAGAGGCTCAGGACTCTCCATCCTGTGGGGTGTGAGGACAGGGTCCTGCCCATCCAAAGCCATCACCGGGGGCTCCAGGTGACCTGTGCGTCCACCTGGTGTCGGGTCAGGCTTGTTTGGTGACGGGAGTGTGATCCAGTGGCTTTCCCGGGGATCCAGAGGGCATCTCCGTGTGCCGCAGCCCGGAGGGAGGGCAGGACCCGTCACCAGTGCTGGCACCGAGCCCGGGCAGCGGCCGCAGCTCCTTTCCCAGCACGGAGACCGAACCGTTCCCGTCCTTCTGATCGCTCCTTGGCCGCCAATTAGCACGACGTGAGAACTTGTCTCCCTGCTGACGCGCCCGTGTGACTCCTCAGATGCTTTAATTGCGGTGTTTTCGGCGGCCGGGCGCAGTGAAATGGTAATTGTTGTGATTGTGCGCCGGGCGGGAACTGAGAGATGCAGCTCTTTGGCGAAGCCTAATTAGGAAATAGGGACACTGTTGGGAATGGCTCTGCGATGTGATTTTCCTAATGAAAGCCGCTGAATAGGCAGCCTTGTCATGAAGAACAGCCTCGTAAGGGCACTGCCAATTGCTCTTCTCTAGTGTTAATTTTGTATTTCCTCCCCATTGTTTCTAATACCCTCTTGGAAAAGCTTGAAGATAAAATGCTTTATTTCCTTGCGCCTCGTATCCTGTTTGGCAAGCGGCGATCGGAGCATGTGCATCTGGAATACATGAGAGGCCAGGCAGCAGCTCCTTCAGTCTTGATCATCTCTGATTTCGAGCTCTGCCACTGAAAAAAAAAAAAAATTAAAATAAAGCAACTTCAGTTTGCAGCTGAGGGGCTCCCGGCGGCTGGGAATGCTCGGCGGGGATGCAGATGTGCTGCTGGAGCTGGGAAGGGAGCTGGGGCTGTGCAGTGGGAGCAGAGCGATGCTCCGGGAGCGTGCTTTGAGTGGGAGCAGCGTGGGAGGGTTCGGAGCCCGAGGCTGGGCTGGTGCCACCTCAGCTGTGTTGAACCTGCAGCGGTTCAGAGCTCGCCCAGGTTCGGTCTGCGGCTGGTAAAGCCGAGCCTGGAGGCCAAACCTGCCAGGGCAGCTGTGGCTCAGCGCTCCCACCTGGGCTGGCCCTTCCCGGAACGGGGCTGGGGCTCTCGGCGTGCCCGGGTGGGCTCCGGGGCTGCCTCCCCACCTGTGCCGGCCAGGGAACAGCTCCGCACGTGTGTTCAGCGAGCAGATGTGAGCCTGAGCCGCCGGCTGAGTTAAAAGGGGAATAGGAAGGCGCTCCCTGCCTGGCCAGGGTGGTGCCGTGGCGCTGTGACAATTATCGGTGACAATTATTAGTGTCGGTATCAGTGACCCTGGGTGCCGCAGGGGCACTGTTTGTATTTGTGAGACGCAGCTGGGCCTTGCCTTCCCCTCAAACGCTCAAAATCCCCACAGTGCTTGGGCCGAGAGCGGCTTGGGTGCTCCCAAAACGCTGTTGGTGCTTATTTTGGGGCGGGCTGAAGCAGAAGGGAGCAGGGCTGGCATGAGCAGCCCGTGCCGGGGGTGCCAGGGAAGGGACACGGGCACAGTCCCTGGTCACGCCGCTCGCGGCTGCCCGAAGCTGCTGAGTCTGAGCAGGAAGGGCTCAGCTTCAGCCTCATCTTGTGACTGCCCGAAGCAGCTGCTGGGGGGAGGGAGTTTGCTGTGACTGTGTCCCGTGCTGGAAGGGTTTGTGTGGCTGCTCCAGGCTGCTCTCACTCCGTGTGTGGGGCTGCTCTCACCCCGTGTGTGCCCATCCCAGCTCAGGGCTGCTCTCACCCCGTGTGTGCCCGTCCCAGCTCCGAGCTGCTCTCACCCCGTGTGTGCCCGTCCCAGCTCCGAGCTGCTCTCACTCCATGTGTGCCCATCCCAGCTCTGTGCTGCTCTCACCCCGTGTGTGCCCATCCCAGCTCCGGGCTGCACGGATGGGGCATGGCTGCTGCGGGCACGCTTTGGGAAAGGCACCGTCGCCCCTCTGAGCCTGCAGAAGTGTTTTTCATCCCTTCCACAAAGGCCCATTCTTTGTTGTCTCAAATTAGGATGAAACGCTTCCCCTTTCAGCTGCTTCCCCCTCGCTCTGTGTCTATTTAAACCCCCAGCCCAGAGGCTTCTCGGCAAACAAGCTCCCATCCTTTCAGGTGGCATTTCCCTTTTCTCATTGTTTCTGGCAGTCTGTGCATGTGAAACTCCGCAAATGGTTCTTCGTTCTCGGTGTCTTTGTGTTGGTAAAGCTCATAAATGGGCACGCAGGGAGTGTGCAGCTGCCCCGGGGAGTCGCAGCATCTCTCAGGTGTGGAGGTTTTGCAGTGGGAACGAGGGAATTCCAGCCTGGAAGAGATCCCTCTGCTCCTCATCCAGCTGTGGGAACCCTCTCTGAGCTTCCCTGGATCAATTAGCTGGGTTGCAATCAAAGCCAACAAGGTTAATGCTCCCAGAGGGCTGCTCATTAACTGGAAGCTGTCCCCAGGTTGATGTGGTCTCGGTGCCAGGGGAGGCTCAGTGCCTCCCTCAGTGCCCCGAGGGAGCTCCAGGCCGTGGAGGGATGAGTGTGAACTCACTTTTATGGCACAGAGCACACTGAGCCTGGGAATTCCATGGCCCCGAGCTGCCAGATCCCAGTGCTGGGCTTAGAGGTGACAGCAGGATGGAGAGTGTTAAACAGCATCCCACCTGCCCCAGGTGAGAGTTAAACACCATCCCACCTGCTCCAGGTGAGTGTTTAACATCATCCCACCTGCCCAGGTGAGAGTTCAACACCATCCCACCTGCCCAGGTGAGTGTTAAACACCATCCCACCTGCCCCAGGTGAGAGTTAAACACCATCCCACCTGTCCCAGGTGAGAGTTAAACACCATCCTACCTGCACAGGTGAGAGTTAAACACTATCCCACCTGTCCCAGGTGAGAGTTAAACACCATCCCACCTGCCCCAGGTGAGTGTTCAACACCACCCCACCTGCCCCAGGTGGGCTCCAACCAGAGCAGCAGCACGAGGGTGATGTCTGAGGAGGAGAGGAGCAGCTTTTCAGGAACAGTTCCCAACAGGAGCTGGGTGTTTACAGTCGCTCAGCTCCCGTGGCTGCCGTGCAGGACTGCCCCTGTGGGAGAAAGGCTCTCCTGTGCTGGGATGCTCCAGCCCATCCTGGGAGCATCTGGAAGTTCATGTGCTGCGCTCCCTGCTCCTGTGGTGGGTGCCTGGGGGGATTTGGGGACTTGCTCTGAGGTCAAGGCTGTGCCAGCCTGGCTGGAGGCTCTTCAGAGCCAGGTTGCTCTTGGTGTCACTCGTGGCTGTGGTGTCACCTTCAGGTTCAGTCCCTCTTTGGGCTGTCCCTGCATTTGGAGCCTTCCTTCCTTCCCCCAGCGTGGTGGGGATGCTGTGGTTGCACACTCAGCGTGGGGCTCACACCCTCCTGGCAGCTTTGTGGGTCCCAGCCCCGCTGGCCCCTGGCCTGAGGGCGATGGGGACCAGCCAAAAACATCCCAGCCATCATCTGTCCTTTGTGGTGCCGCAGCCAGCGGTGCTGGGACTAAACTGAAGGCTTTGGGCAACCAAGCCAGGGACTGAAAAGGCTCCTGGGTTCCCAGCAGGGCCTCTACAATGGCAGGAAGCAACTTCTAAAGCTTCCTTTGGATACACAGGGCCTTGGGGGAAAGATTTACTTGCTTGTTTATGCTGGAAGTTAATCTGTTTAGTGGGTTTGGCACTGGAGCTCACAAAAAGCCCTCAGAAATGGTCACGCTGCTTGTTTGTAGGGCTTTGTCTCTCACTTACTTTGTTTCACAGCTGGAGGAGTTAAGCAGAGACAGAGCAAATTGAAATCTCACGTGTAAACTTGTTTTTCCAAACAGCCAGGAGGAATTAGGATCAGCCCTCCCCTCCTTCATCACGAGGGAGCTGCAGGGGCAGGGATTGGGGTCACCCTTGTGCCACCTTGCTGGGACCGTCCCTGACCCTGTTTGGGCTGGGAGGAGCTTCTGCAGCAGAAAAACCCCAAAATCCCAAGCCCCAGCCAGCCCTCCCTGCGAGCCACAGGACATTTGGGGCAGGAAGCCTCGGGAAGGGTTTGGGGAGGCACAGGAAGGTCCTGGCTCGGTGGAACACAGGACAGGTGATGAGAAGCTCTCCTGGGGTCGCAGTGTTGGCCTTTCCCTCGCCTTTGACGCCGTCCTGAATGTGACAGTGATGCCTTTGCTTGGTCTTAAAATTAAAACTAAAACACAGTTTATGGGGAAAAGGGGTTTTTACTTTGGTATTTATTTTAGGATTTTGGGGTACAGCACTTGGTCCAGGTGGAATGTTTCTAGAATGCATGCACATTTTCACACTGCATAATTACAGGCTTTGCAAAATTAACATATTGATCAAAGATCTCTTAATGAGAGGCTCGAGTGAACTTTTCGTTCTGAGGAACTTTTTTCTTTGATGGGCTTATTTTAGATTAAAAACTATGTTTTGGAGAGGACTTTGGAGTTTGGGGTTTTTAGACCGTTTGTTTTTTTGGTTTAATAGTACAGTGGGGTTCAATCAAGTTAGCAGACTTGGAAAGCTGCAAGCATGTGGGCTAAAAGCACTAAGAATATATAAAATTATATAAAAGAGTATGTAAGAGGGGTATAAAAGAAAAAGGAAAAAATCATTCTGGCATCAGTGGTGCCACCCCCACGTGACCTGGCACAGTGAAAAGGGATTTATCCCAGGGACCAGCAGCTGGAAATGCAGGACATGGGTCCATGCCCGGGCAGGAGGTGCTGAGCTCCCTCCTGATCCCAACATTCCCTTGGAGAACCTTCGGCTGCCAGGAGCTCATGGCAGGGAGCTCAGCACCGTGGGGGTGTGGACCCCAAGCCCAGGTGCCCCCCAGGCTTTGGGAGGGTCTCCTGCTGCACCTGGGAACACCTGAGGTGTGAACACCTTCAGCCCAGGGGAGCAGCCACAAACCCTCCCTGGAGGCAGGGATGTCCCCTCGTGTCCCTGGGGGTGTGGGGAGGAACCGCTGGACACTGTGCTGTCCTTCCCTTTGTCCTCAGCTGAGGCTGCTGCTGGGCTTGGGGAAACACCTTCTTTTCCCTCTCTGAATGATGCACTTGCTGAATTTTTGTATCTCTTCCCCCATCTCTCCTGTGACACACCTGGACTCCCGTGCTGAGCTTCCACCTTCCCTGCAGAGCAGCGCTGGGGTTTCCATCACATCCCAGAGGTGACTCCCAGCTCCTCTGAGGCTCTGCATGCCCCGTGGCTGTCCCCAGCCTAAATCCTGCTGGGATGTCACGTGGAGCCTGGAATTGCCTGCGATGTTAGGTGAAACTTCAACCTCCGCTGCGGTGACAATGACTGGTAGAGGCTAAAATTAACTCTTGCATCATGTGGCCAGGGGTTTTCAGAATTGCTGCCAGGAACAAGAGCGTTTCCTCTCTGAAAACTGGGCTGCTCTTACTCACATCAGATCGGTGTCATTTCTGCTGCCCTCGGGGATTTTGAGGAGGCAAACAGAGGCTGCTCTCACCCTGGCTGAGTTTTGCCAAGCTCACAGGACCCAGTGGGCTCGGTGATGTCCTGGGTGGCCTCTCCAGCCCCATGCCAGGCTGGATTCCAGGCAGATGTGGAGGTGTTGTTGATGGCAGAGCTGCTGTTGCTGCTGGGAGCGAGAGCAGAGGGGATGGGTTTGGGGATGGGTTTATGTCTGTGCTCCTCTGGCTCTGCTGTTTTTCCCCTGAACCAAGCGGTGCTGCCTGAAGGGGAACTGACCCCCAGACATGGAGAGAGGGCCCTGGGATTGCCTGAGCCCAGCTCACCCTCGTGTGCCCTCATTTAGGGGAGCACAGAGTCCTTGCTTGGCCCCAGAGCTGCCTTCAGGTGTCTCTCCTTGCCCAGCCTGCCATGGCCACGTTGCCCTGCTATTTGTTATACTATAACTATAGTATATAATAACTATATCTGGTTATTTCTGACCGGATCATTCCTGCACGCCTTTTATTTCTGTATTCTCTTGCTCACGACTGTTGAGGTTCCTGGAACTGCTCGCCCCAAGCAGGGCCCTGTGCAGCCCCAGCCCCATTGCACAGCATGGTCAGAGCCCCTCGGATGTGGCAGGAGCCTGAAATCCTCCTCAGAATAGGAAAGGATGCCACAACTTCCCCCTGGCTCCGAGCACTTCTCCTTCTGGCGCGGCACAGGGGAGGGGGTAAGAGGATCTGTGAAATTGCAGAAGTGAGGGTCACTCGTGTGAGCTGTGTCCTGTTTGTGAGGGGATGGATTCAGCTCCGGGGCTTCCTCCTCAGCTGGGAGGTGTCGGAATGTCGGGAGAGCCAGGGGATGAGCGGCTGCAGGCTCCAGGGTGGTGCCTTCTCCCATTTTTCCACCCTTGGGAGCCACCCTGCCACGTCCTTGCTGGCCCAGGGGGTGTTTTAGGTGTCGCTGATCTCCACAGGATTGTTGCCACTTTGTGATGATTCTCCTGGGCTGCCCAGGGATGAGAGCCCTTGCTCAAAGCCGAGCTGTGCTCCTGGGGATGCTCTTGGCTCTTCCCACCATGACCGAGGCCGCTGGGCTTTTGGCTGGAATTTTCTTTGACCTCATTTGATTACCCAGCCCTACGTGCTCAGCACCAGGGCAAAACATCCCAGGGAAAGCAGCTTATGCAAAAACACCCCGAGCCAGGGCATTTCCAAAGGCACAAAGGACTTTCCAAGGTCACAGCGCAGATCCTGAGCCTGGGAACAGCTCCCAGGGTGGCCCAGGGGGGAGAGAAGGAGTTTGGGGCATGCTGTGGGTGGAGATGGCTGAGGGAGGGTCAAAAGTCACCTCCCTCCCGTGTGACAGCGGGGCCGTGGCAGTGCTGGTGCAGGGCCACATCTCCAGCCCCTGCTGTCCCCAGGGTTTGTGCCAGGCTGCTTGGAGTCCCTCTGGGGACAGAGCAGCTCTGCCACGGTGCCAGAGAGTCCTTGCACTGCCTGGACACCGATCCTTGTGTCCAGGTTACTGCTGGAACTGCTGGACTTGTAAGAGGACATCCTCATTTGGGATGGGATGGAGGACCAAGGTCTGTAGCACTATGGGATAAACGTTGGATCCCCTTGGTGCAGATTTAACCCCAAATCTCCTGGATCCCAGCAGGGAATGCCATTCTGGCCTGGTACACAGGACTGAGGCTCCTTCCCGAAGCAAAGGCGGGAGGGGAATGCACTCAGAGCCATCCCTGCCTCCTGCAGCCCCCAAGCAGCCCCACCAAGGCTCTGTGGGCTGGGTGCCAGTGGGCACTGGTGGGACTGGTGGGACTGGTCCTGCGTGGGCCCCTCGGAGCTGCCTCCTTCTCTGCCAGGCGATGCTCTGGGGGTGAGGAGCTCTGCCGGCTTGGGGGGTACCCTAAAGCTCCATGTTTCAAAGGCTTTGCTGGGGATTTGTTCCCTTCCCCAGCTCGAGCTGTAACAGCCGCGCTCGGGATAAGCACTTTGAAGCCTTAATTGCAATTATGAATCTTCCTCTGTTCCCAGGTCTCCCCTAATTGGCTTCCTGTGCGAACTTCCAGAGCTGCTGGAAACAAAACTGCTGTTTTTGTGCAGGAGCTGCTGGCGTGAGCCTCCCGAGCCCAAACAGAGCCGAGCCCAGCCGGGCCCTGTGCGCTGCTGTGCCCAGATGCTCACAAGGGTGGCATTATATCAGCCCTAAGCTGATTTACATGCTTGCATTTGCAATGTGCTAATCTAGTGGGATTTTTTTTTTCTTTTTCTTTCCCCCTCCTCTCTTTTTCTTTTCAGCCCCCTCTGATCTCCTGCTCTCCCTGCCAGGTTCCCAGCTCCTTTGGCTGGAATAGGCCCCAGCTAAATCCTTTATCTGTCTGTTTGGCAGCCCTGGGTGCAGTAGTTAGCAAACGAGTGACACTTTTCCTGGCTCATTAATTAGATTTACTGAGCTGAGCGCTCGCTGCAGCAGCAGCAAGAAGTCTGGACGAGGCAGTTCTGTATTTTGTTTCTTAGAAATTTGGGGTTAAAAAAAAAAAGGCAGTTCCAAGGCAGTTCTGGTGGCCCCAGTGGTCAAATGCACAGCTCCCCTGCTCGCTGGGAACACGTGGTTTTCTCGTGCGCAGCTTTATTTCTGCAATTTGCTGCTGCATGGGCACTTCTGGCTGTGTGTCATTGTTTTGCTGCTCACAAAGTTCGAGGATGGGTGGCTGGGTACTGAGCTGGGTGCCCGTGGCAGGATGTCTTGGTTAGGGCAAGTGGTTCTTGCGGGTTACAAATAACCTCCGCGAACAATTAGGATGTTTTTATGTATTATAAAAAAGGTTTTGAAGTAACCTCCGTGAAGTATTAGGATGTTTTTATGTACTATAAAAACACTTTTTGGCATGTCCTGCTCTGCCAGGTTTGCCTGCTGGGTTTATAAATGGGATTGGGAAGGTTAGAGTAGGAGATAAAAGTGAGAGGATGAAAGAAGATTCTGGTTCACCTTTACCTGGGGGACTGTGCTGAGCAGGAGCCTCTGCCCGTCCTGTTGGAGGGGAAACTGAGGCACGGAGTGGCCACTGAGGCACGGAGTGGTCTGGCCAAACTCTGGGCTTTGATTGAGGGCTCGTGGCTCCCTCTGGCAGTGCTGGACAGCACCAGCTTGTGCTGGCTTGGCCTGGGGGCTGAGCAGTCTGGGAGGGTGATGAGTGTCGGGGCCTTGGCACCCTGGGGACACCCTGGGGACACCCTGGGGACACCCTGGGGACGCTCCTGCTGCTGCCGAGGTGCGGCTGGAGCTGGGCAGGGAAAAACCCCAACAAACTCTTTGCCACATGGAGCTCTAGGAAACCTCCCGAGCTGTGAGAGCTCCTCACCCCCAGAGCTGAAGGCTTCTGCACGACCCCGTGCCCGGCTGGGCACGTCCCTAATTTCAGTTTAGGGGGTAGAGCCAACAAACAAAGCGCACTCGAGGGGGCTCGACCGCTGCCCATCAGGGTGTGCAGGGACGGAGCCGCCACAGTCCCTGCAAGGAGTTCAGCAGGCTCAGGGCTGGGGGAGGAGAGCAGAGAGATCTGCGAGGGGTCACGGAGCTGTGACCAGAAGCATTTTGCGCTTCACCCCCGGACAGGAGCCACCCCCGAGGACCCTCCTCCGGGACGGGCGAACTGCCGCTAATTGGCACAGGGGCCACGCCGCTAATTAGCCTGGTCCTGACACCTCCCCTGTGAATTTGGAGAGTGCAGGATATCCCCGGAGGGAGCTGCGCTTCCCGGGAGGTGATCCCCGTCAGCTCTCGGCGTCCTTTGATCCCTGTCGGGGGCGAGCCAGCAGCCTGAACTCCCCCAAAATCACCCCGCAGCTATTTGGAGCGAACGTTTTGAAGTTTAAAAGCACAGAAATAACTCGAGGTCTCCCCGGAGGTAAGTGAGAAGGGGAATAAGTTTCTGCCGGCCCGGGAGAGCTGAGGTGGGAATTTGGGATCTGCCCCGAGCCTCCCTTTGTGCTGGCAGTGACCTCACCTGGCTCAACCTGTGCTGTTTCTACTTTTAGAAAATTAAATGTAAAAAAAGACCATTTAGGCACCTCACAGAAACAGTCCCGAGTGCCCAGCTGAAACCTAGGTGTGACCTGAGCTGTGAGTGCTGCAGGTAAAAATAGAAAAGGTGGAGGAGCTGAGAAAAGCACGGGGTGATTGTGGTGAGTGGATTTACAGCAGCTCTGAGGGGGAAATGCTCAGGGTTTAAGGTGCTCCCGTGTCGGTGATGGAAACAGGACTCTGCCGGGTGCATGCAAAGCCAACTTTTTATTGTACAAAGCACAACTTATATACTGCTCCAAAGCCAGGAGTTCAACAACCACAAACTTCAACTTCTTTAACATCTCAAGCAGTTACTAATTACAACTTCTCTGCTCAATTTCCTGTTAACTATCCTACTTTTGCCTAGTCTTCTCCTCATTATTTGTCTCTTGCTCCTTTGTTTTACTTACTGTTAGACCTGGGGTACGCCCAGAGCCCCACACCAACAAAAGCCATCCTCCCTGGTGACATTTTTGCACTCCCACAGCCCCGGGATGCCAGAATGCCAGGATGGGTCAGGCTGGAAGGCCTCAGGGCTCAGGGAGGACACTGCACCTCTCTCCCGTCTCTGCCCAGGGCTGGGCACTGCCCGCGGCAGAAGTTGTGCCTCCTGTGCAGGGACAATTCCTTGGCAGGGCTCCACTCTGCCCGGGTGTTTCACCTGCCCTGGCGTGGGGTCAAAGCCTGTTCCCCATCCCGGGAGGGCACGAGTGCTTCCACAGGGAGTGGGAGTGAGTGGCACTGACCGGGGAGCCCTGGGGACACAGAGCCCAGCAGAGCTCGGGGATTTGGCTGTCTCAGGGGTGCTGCAGGAGCACAAACCAGCACAGGAGCATCCTTTGGGGCAGGTTCCCCCCGGGTACCACTGGTGCCAGGGAGAGCTGCCCTGCTGGGGGCTTCCTTCCTGCCATGGCAATCAAAACTGGTGTGCAAAATGTCTCCTTTGATCAGGAGTGAGAAGTTTCTTTTTTTTCTGGCTTGATATTTGCTTTTTGAATCACAGTCAGATGAGGGCAAATGCTGTTTTGGAATGATGAGTCGCAAGGTTTTGTTCTGAGCCCTTGGGATCCTCTCTCTCCATGTCCTTGTGCACTCTCCGGGCAGATGCATTTTGTTGGAATCTTCTCCATTCCCTGAGGAGTTTCCTCACCTCAGTTTCTTTGATTATTTTCTTCTTTTTGCTGAGTCTCTTGCAGCCCTGGTTTTGCTCCTCCTGTCATTCAGTTTTGCTGCTTTGGTTGAACCCTTGGGACAACTTAATCCTAAATTTCAGCTCAGACATCTCCGTTACCATCAAGGCTGCTCCTGAGGCTGCCTCCTGTGCTGAGCTGCAGGAGGGACGTGGCAAAGGTGCCTCCTTGGCAGCTGGTCCGTGGTGCTGGGAGCCCCCAGGGGCTCATGTCACCCTGGGAGTGCTGTGAGTGCTGCTCCTGGTGCTGCAGCCACATCTCAGTGACTCTATCAGCTCGAGGATGGCACTTGTGGAGCTGTGGATGGCACTCAGCTCAGGTGGCTGAGGTGGGCAGTGCAGGGACCCTGCTCCTGATAGGTTCAATTTTTTTCTTTTTCTTTCAGTGGAGCCTTTATCTCCAAGCCTCCCAAGCAAAGGCTTTGGAGTTGTTGATGTTTGCTTGCACCTCTCGGGTTTATTTTTTTGGCGTTCACAGAGCTTTCACCTCCCAAGCCCAGCCTGAAGCTCCGGTCGCTAACTCAGGTAATCCTGGGGCTGGGATTTGGGAAATCCCATTAGGTAACTCCCCCTTGCAGCGTCACCAAGGGCTCGGACTGGGGGATTTGAGTGGGGCTGACTCGTCTTAGGCTTTTCTGAGCCTCCTGTGGGTTTCCTGCTCTGATCCCGGAGCCTGTGCTGCTCGAGGCAGGCTGAGCGGGGCCAGGCGGTGCCGGGAGGGGCTGGGGCCATGAAACCACTCGTGACTGGGGCGATGAAACCACTCGTGATCAGCGAGCAGAGCACTGCTGCTGCAGTGCCCTCCCAGTGAGCCCCGGGAGCCTCTCCTGGCTCCGCAGAGGGGTCACAGCTCCGGGCGGTCCCAAACCTCCCTCACCCCTCCCTGGCTGTGCTCAGGGTGGAGGATTTGGGGGTCACAGCTCCGGGCGGTCCCACACCTCCCTCACCCCTCCCTGGCTGTGCTCAGGGTGGAGGATTTGGGGGTCACAGCTCTGGGCGGTCCCACATCCTCCTCACCCCTCCCTGGCTGAGCTCAGGGCGGGGATTTGGGGGTTTTTGGGTGTCACACGCGCGGTGGTTGTGTCCCCTGTCCCTCTCTCACCCTCCCCGGGCCGTGCTGCCTTCAGAGCCCTCTGGGTTCGCCCTTCCCTGGGAGAGAAGCACCAGAGGGACCCTGAGCAAGAGCAGTCAGTGCTGCCTGCTCTGCTGAGAGGCCCTGTCTGGATTTGGGGTTTCGCCCCTGTCCCCAGGTTTTAGCTGGGGTTTGGTGCCTCGGCTGTGGCTTTGCTGG
>VZRF01003633.1:41437-57608 GCA_013396875.1 Vireo altiloquus | reverse complement strand
GTGAGCATCCCTGCCCCTCCCTGCCCCTCCCTGCCATCGCAGGTGAGCATCCCTGCCCCTCCCTGCCCCTCCCTGCCCCTCCCTGCCATCACAGGTGAGCATCCCTGACCCCCCCTGCCCCTCCCTGCCCCGAGGGTTGCTGCCAGCTCAGCCCCTGCACTTTTGGAGAGTCTCAGCGCTTTTGGAGAGTCTCAGCCCAGTGCAGCAAGCGCAATAAAAAAGCACCGCCCCAGGTGCTGTTCCACCCCGTGAAACCACACACGGATCCATTAAAACAGCAACAAAGTGAATTATCTGCCCTTTGAACGATTCAGGGGCGAGCCGACAGCATTAAATCAGGTGCTAACTGTGACATCGGGTGGCTCCCCAAGGTGTGAAGTGTCCTCTTGTCCCAGTCGCAGGTGCTTGGGGCTAAGGACAGCTCCATGGGGCTCGGCATGGCCTGGGCTGCCCAAATCGTGCAAGGGCTGGGTGGCACCTCCCAAGAGCTGGCAGGGGTGGCACTGGGGGGCCCTGCAAACCAACTCTGTCCCTCCTCTCTCCCCAGGCGAGCCCCAGCCCCGCAAACTGCACCCCATCCCCGTTCCCCCTGCTCGCTGCTACGCCTACAGCTGGGACCAGGACAACTTCGGTGAGTCAGGGCCCCTGGCTGAGCTCTCGGCCCGGCCCAGCAGTTCTGGAGAAGCAGAAGGTTCCCCTTGTGCAGAGCTGGTGTCTCCCTGTTCCCCATTCCTGGAGGAGCCTTGGCTTTGTGGGGAGGCTCCGTGTTCCGTCCCTGCTGGCCCCAGCGTGCAGGAGCAGAGCTTTGCGGTGAACTCCAGCCCTGACAGGGAGCCAGGGTGGCTCAGTTTGGGGTTTGGATCAGCCAAAGGCTTGGCTTTGCTCCTGCCCGCTGGTTAAACCTGGCTCAGATGTGAGGGTGTGGGGAAAGCTGGGTGGGAAGGAAGCAAAATCCCAGCTGGAGTTTGCCTTTGAGAGCCCAACCAGAACCTCAGGGAGAGAAACACATCTTGCTTTGCCTTGCAAGGGAGCCTTTTGTGGGAGTGTAAAAACGCTGGGGAGGAGGTTTGCAGCTCCGTGTTTGACACCAGGATGGAGGAGAGGCCGTGGGGAGTGCCAGGGGGTCTGGGGTCACCGCGTTTGCAGTGACCCTGCTGGTGACACCTTCTCCCTCTGGTTGCTTTCAGACATCCTCAATGACGTCCTCGGCAAGGAGTGCAGCGTTGCCGAGCCCCCAGCCTCGGAGAACGAGGAGGAGGATGAGGAGGAAGAGGAGGAGGAAGAGGATGTGGAGACGGATGGAGGCTCCCCCGAGCAGGACTCGCTGCTGGCCCCGCTCTGCTCCATCTCCAGTGACTCTGTGTACTCGGTGCTGTCCGAGGAGGGCTCCAAGCCCTCGCGGGTGTCCCTCTTCACCTCCTCCAAGGACTCCATCTCGGAGCTGACCGTGGTCTCCAGGAAGTCCCTGAAGTCGTTCGTGTCCAGCCTGAAGGACTGCATGGACAGCGGCTACGCCGAGGACAGCGACGAGAGCTCCGTGGACGCGGCGGGCAGGACGGAGCCGAGGGCGGACAAGGCCCCCAAGTGCCGGCAGTCGCTGACCAACAGGCTCTACAAGCTGCTCAAGAGCAAGAGCCAGCAGGNGAGCCTCGGGACTGCCCGGGGCCATGCTCGCCGTGCTCGCTGCCGCTGCGGCGCGCCGAGAGCCTGTGCGCGTCCCCGGCGCAGCCGCGCGTCCCTGCGCGCTCCCGCCGCGCGCTCTCGCTGCCGCAGCACGGCCAGCACGGCCCTGCCCCGCTCGCCCCCCGGCCCCTCGGGCTGCCCCGCCGCCCCTTCCTCAGCTACGACGAGGACGCCAAGGTGGCCACGCTGCGCGTCGTGGTGTTCGGCTCCGACCGCATCTCGGGCAAGGTGGCTCGCGCCTACAGCGAGCTCAGGTGAGCCAGGGCGGGGTGGCCGTGGGCTCCTGGCCCTGCCAGGACACTCTGCTCAGCCTCTCCCCTCCCCAGGCGCAAGGAGAGCTCCTGCCCCGCGCTCACACGGTACTTCAGGCTGCAGTTCTTCTACGTCCCCGTCAAGAGGAGCTGCGTGGCTCCGTCGACCCCACAGATGCATCACCACTACCACCAGCACCCCTCGCCGTCCCTGGGGGACCCCCCGGCCCGGGCACAGGTGGGGTCCCCTCCCCGCGGTGTCACCGGGGCTCGGCTCGGCCTGGCGGTGCAGTGTGAGGTGGGGTGGGCTGAGGGGGACCCCGGGGTGACCCCAGTGTCCAGGCTGAGGGGGACCCTGGGGTGACTCCAGTGTCCAGGCTGAGGGGGACCGGGGTGACCCCAGTGTCCAGGCTGAGGGGGACCCTGGGCTGACCTCAGTGTCCGGGCTGAGGGGACCCTGGGGTGACCCCTGTGTCCTGTTTCAGGACCCCTCCCTGGCCGGGATGGAGAGCAGCACCAACGACATCTCCCACTACATGGGCCTGCTGGACCCCTGGTACGAGCGCAACGTCCTGGGGCTGATGAAGCTGCCCATGGACGTCCTGTGCCAGGTGCGTGTGTGCCACGGGCAGGTGGGGTGTGCCCCCATGCCCAGGGAACCACGGAGCTCTTTGGAGCACTGGTGAGGCCTCACCTGCAGTTCTGTGCCCAGTTCTGGGCCCCGCAGTGCAGGAAAGATGTTGAGGTGCTGGAGCAGGTCCAGAGAAGAGCAACGAGGCTGGTGAAGGGAGTTGAACACAAGTCCTGTGAGGAGAGGCTGAGGGAGCTGCTGGGGTTGTTCAGCCTGGAGAAGAGAAGGCTCAGGGGAGACCTCATCGCTCTCTACAACTACCTGAGAGGAGGTTGTAGGCAGGTGGGGTTGGTCTCTTCTCCCAGCAGTGAGACAAGAGGGCCTCAAGCTGTGCCAGGGGAGGTTTAGGTTGGATATTAGAAAGAAATTCTTTACAGAGAGGTTAATCCACCATTGGAATGGCTGCCCAGGGAAGTGGTGAATTCTCCGTCCCTGGAGGTTTTTAAGACAAGGCTGAATGTGGAACTTAGTGCCATGGTCTAGCAACTGTGGTGGTAGTGGATCAAGGGTTGGACTTGATGATCTCAGAGGTCCTTTCCAACCTGTCTGATTCTATGATTCTGCCGTGCTGCATGGGCGCGGGATGGACATGTGGCTCCTGGTGGCCAGCAGGAGGTTTCCGTGGCCAGCAGGGCGGGCGGGGCAGCAGTGGGCTGGAGGTGCCACCTGCCCCGTCCCGTTTCTGACCCGTTGTGCCCCCACAGTGTGCCAAGCCCGAGGCCGAGCCGCAGGAGGAGTGCCAGGAGCAGCTGCCCATCCTGGCAGACATGATCCTGTACTACTGCCGCTTCGCCGCGCGCCCCGTGCTGCTGCAGCTCTACCAGACCGAGGTGGGCACGGGGCTCAGCCCCAGCCTGGCCAGGCACAGGGGGGTGGCTCTGCCTGTGCCAGTGCTCAGGAGCTGCCCGTGAGGCCCTGGGGGTGTGGCAGAGGCACCGGAGCTCAGTGCCCTCTCGTCCCCTGGCTGATGCTCCTGGCTCGGGGGCTGAGGGCATCCAGGTGCTGCCCAGAAGTGCCACGAGAGGTTTTCCAGCCCAGTACCTTTCCCCGTGGCACAGGGCAGTGCCCGTTGGTGCTGCCAGGTTGTTCATGGTGCTGGAATCTCCCCAGAGCTCTGCTTCCCAAACCAAGCCCTTCCAGGGGCGAGTGCTCCCCACCCTGCTGGGGGATGTGCTGGGAGGGTTCAATTCGGGGCTGCAGCTCCTCCTTTGGGGCTGTGGCTCAGGATCAGCTGCAGCGCGCTCGGTGAGCAGAGCTGCTGCTCTCCCAGGGGTTTGTGCTCCCAAAGCATCTCCCAGACCCTGCTGTTGGCTCATTGTGGGGTTTTTTTTCCAGTGGGCTGTGGAATTTTGGGCAAAACTGAGGGGTTTGCGTTGTTTTGGGCGTCTGTTCAAACAGTCTGAAGCCCAGCTAAAGGCAGGTGCCACCTCAAGCAGCTTTGCAAACATGGAAGGGTTTTTCCAAACTGACCTGTGTCTTGTGGGAAGGAGTGAGAGGGGTGGAGGCTGCCTGGCGTGGCTGAGTCCCCTCACCCCCACACGTCCCCTCCTGCCCCCCTGGCAGCTCACCTTCATCGGGGGAGAGAAGAGGACTGAGGTCTTCATCCACTCCCTGGAGCTGGGACACTCAGCAGCCACCAGGGCCATCAAAGCCTCGGGTGAGTCACTGAAACCATGGCGGGGAGGGGAGGGAAGGGAAGGGAAGGGAAGGGAAGGGAAGGGAAGGGAAGGGAAGGGAAGGGAAGGGAAGGGCTGCAGGAGGAGGCTGAGCCCAGCTGAGCGAGGATCCAGGCAGCTCCTCACTTTTTTGGGAGCGAAACATCCCAGTTCTGTTTTCCCTTCAGGAGCAAAACCAGGGCACTGCCTGACTGCTTGCACTGCTCTTAACTCTAGAATGGATTTACAATAAAACACCTTCAAGCCTGTTCCCTTCCCCTCACCAGCACCCACCAAACTCAGCTCTTACTGTTCCTTTTTACTGCTTTCTCTTTGTGCTTTGTCCAAAAGTGTCATTTATAAAATCCTCCTTTTCCTCTCCTTATTTTACTGGGCAAAGCCAGGTTCATGTGTGCTTGGAGGTTGTGATTTATGTACTTCTAAGTCACGAATTTATGACATTAGTGGTGTTAAGGGAGCGGGAGCAGTGGCAGGGACATCTGGCTGCCGGGACAGGATGCTCTGCAGTGCAGCTCACACAGACACCTCATGGCCAACCCCAAAACTGCACCCGAGCAGGTTCCTCACAGCTCTCACCAACTGCTCTGCTCTGAGCTCGCCTTGTCCTCCTGAACAGAGCCCACAAAATACCCCCTGGGAGGTGTTCCCACCCTGCCACCCCAAAATCAGCCTTGGGCAAAGAGCTCGTGGAGCTGCCAGTCCTGACTCCCACCTTTTCCCCTTGGCTTCTCTGGCACTGCTTCAGAGCTGGAAAAAGTTATCCAGGGGGGAAGAAACCATTTAGGGAGCGTCAGGCCTGGTGTTTCAGGGCTAATTTAAGGGCAGAAATCTGCCTGAGCACAGAGGAGCAGGGCGAGCACTGTGGCCTTTGCTGCTCTGTGTTTCCCTGGAGCTCTGACCCCTCTGCACCCCTCAGCCAGAGCCACTCTCAGTTCTGCAGAGTGGTTTTTGTGTTGTAATTCCTCTCTGGGTTCTTTGCTTTGTACAGCTTTCAAGCCACATTTTCTCTCTTTTTTTTTTTTTTTTTTTGCCTTTTTTTCCCCCAGCTGTGCTCAGCAAATCCTTTTCCCCCTTTCTGCAGGTCCTGGGTGTGCTGCTGTACCAGGGGATAAAAGTCCCTCGTGTGACATTTTCTCCTTGATCCCTGCAGGTCCAGGCAGCAAAAGGCTGGGAATCGATGGGGACAGGGAAGCAATCCCACTGACACTACAGATTGCATACAGCAAGGTGTGTGTGGCACTGCTGGGGCTCCTCCCGTGCTGGGGACAGCTCTGGGACACTCGTGGCGAGGAGGACACGGAGGGACTGGAGCGTGTCCAGGGAAGGGGAAGGGGCTGGAGCCCCAGGAGAGGCTGAGGGAGCTGGGAAAGGGGCAGGAGAATTCCTGAGGGAGCTGGGAAGGAGCTCAGCCTGGAGCAAAGGAGGCTCAGGGGGGACCTTGTGGCTCTGCACAACTCCCTGACAGGAGGGGGCAGCCGGGGGGGGTCAGGCTCTGCTCCCAGGGAACAGGGACAGGAGGAGAGGGAACAGCCTCAGGCTGGGCCAGGGGAGGTTTGGATTGGAGAATATTCACTGAAAGGGTTTTCCAGCCGTGGCACCTCTGTCCAGGGTAGTGCTGGAGTCACCATCCCTGGGGGTGCTTAAAAGATGTGGGGTTGGTGCTTAAGGACACGGTTAAGTGCTGGATTTAGCAGGGTTAGATTTAGAGTTGGATTTGACCTTAAAGGCCTTTCCCAAGCTGAATGGTTCTGTGCTTCTCTCCCCTGGGCTCTGGCTGCTCCCTGCAGACAGCTGCCAGCGGCAGGAGCCACTGGAACGACGTGGAGAAGGTCTGCACCTCTGTCAACCTCAGCAAGGCCTGCAGGAGGCACGAGGAGCTCGGTGGGTACCCAGGGAAGGGTGGGAGGAGCAGGGGAACACTGTGGGATCCTGGCTGGAGCACAGGAGGGAGGTGTGAGTGCAGGGGACACGTGGGAGGTGCCTGATGTCCCCCAGGGTGTGCTCCAGTCCTTGGCTGTCCTCAGGACCACAGCAGGGACCAAGGATGCATCTCATGTCCTGCTCCCCTAAAGCTTCCAGCTGGAAACCATCCACTAGGGATGGGGCTGGGATGGCCAAACACCAGGATCATCACTGGAGAGTGGCTTTCCAGGACAGCCCTCGTTCAGCAAACAGGAGACATCCCCTGTGTGCTCCATGGAGCTCTGCACTGTCCCCCCTGTCCCTGCCCATCCACGGAGCCGTGCAGCCAATCCTGGGAGCCTTCCTTCCTTCCTTCCTTCCTTCCTTCTTCTTTCCTGGAACTTTCCTGGAACTTTCCTTCATTTTCCCCTTTGGCCACAGGATGTCACTGCAATTCCAGGCGTGAGGAGCATCTCCAGGTGGGCTCAGGAGAGGCCACACTGGGACAGCCACACTTTCCTCTCAATGCTGGGCAGTGATTTTCCCCTGTTGGCAGTCCAGGGTGGTTAAGTGTTCCCTGCTGCTGTGTTTGGAGAGCAGCAGGAATTCCAGAGCACATTTCTGTGTGTCCCTGATGCTCTCTGTGTGCTGAGCACGAGGGGAGGGAAGCTGGGACTGCTCTGCATGCCCCCAGGAGTGGGATCCTGCTGGAGGTTCTGGGATGCTTTGAGAGGTGCAGGACCCCTCGGGTTCCCAGCAGAGCCCAGCTCACAGCAGTTTCCTCCTGCTGCAGCCTCCAAGACAGAATGTCTCAACCTAACCGTGACCGAGGTGGTCAAGAGGCAGAACTCCAAATCCAAGAAGAGTTTCAATCAGGTAACTCCAATCCCAGAGCTTTTGCATTTGGGGAGGTGAGGGCAGCCTGGCCCAGCCGGGAGGGGAGCAGGGCTGGAGCGAGCAGCTCCTTGGGGGATCCCTTTGGGGATTCCCTTTGGGGGTTCCCTTTGGGGGATCCCTTTGGCCCCAGCCCTGCCCCCAGCTCCCCCTCCCCGCCCGGGGAGCACCCAGAGGCAGCAGCTCCCTCACTGCAGCCTTTCCCCTCAGCAGATCAGCGTGTCCCAGATCAAGGTGGACAAGGCCCAGATCATCGGGGTCCAGTCGTCCTTCGCCGTGTGCCTGGACCAGGACGAGCAGAAGATCCTGCAGAGTGTGACCAGGTGGGAACTGCAGCCAGAGCTCCTGGGGAGGGGGATCCTGGCCTGTCCCACTCCCATCCCTGCTGGGTTTGCAGCCCCATTGCCATTCCCATCCCCATTCCCATTCCCATCCCCATTCCCATCCCCATTCCCATCCCCATCCCCATTGCCATCCCCATCCCCATTGCCATCCCCATCCCCATCCCCCTTCCCGTCCCCGTTCCCGCTCCCCTCCCCCTTCCCGTTCCCATCCCCATCCCCGCTGCCCCCGAGGGTTCCCAGCCCTCACTCAGGGCTGTTTCCTGCTGTTCCCCTGCAGGTGTGAGATCTCCGTGTGCTACAAGCCCAGGGACAGTGACCCCCTGGCCCTGCGAGGGTGTCCTGAGCCCGCCCAGGG
Source organism: Vireo altiloquus (assembly GCA_013396875.1). Lineage (NCBI taxonomy): Eukaryota > Metazoa > Chordata > Aves > Passeriformes > Vireonidae > Vireo > Vireo altiloquus. The sequence goes on along the minus strand of VZRF01003633.1, from coordinate 49,872 downwards.
CTCCGAGTTCCTCTCCCTGCTGTGTTTGCCCCTTGCCACCTTCAGCGGGGCTCTGCCCTAGGGCAGCCACGTCCTCCCGGAGCTGCCTCCACCCCACACCCGTCCAGGCTCGGGGGAAGGCTGGAGACACCCAGCCCTGCTTGTCTGCAGCTCAGGAGCCACCGTGGTGTCCCTGTGGTATCCATGTGGTGTCCAGGTGGTATCCCTGTGGTGTCTCTGTGGTGTCCATGTGGTGCCAGAGCTGCTCCTGCTCCAGGCTCAGCCCCTCCTTGGCAATCAGGATCCTCTGGTGTCTCCCAGGGCTCCTGGGCAAGGGGAGGGAGGTGGCTCCTGGATATCCTCCCCATGGGTCAGCAGGTGCCTGGGTGGGAGGGCAGGGCAGGGACAGTGACAGGGACAGGGATATTCCCTGTGGGAAAACGGCGCAGGTGGGATCAGGGGGGAAGGGTGAGCTCCTGGAGGGATATTTGGGGAAAGGAACGTCCCTGGCTCAGTGGTGTGAGGTGTCTGTCAGTGGGTGGGAATTACTGCAGGTCACCCCACCCATGTCCTGGTGGTGTCTCACCTGTGACAGGTCGAGGATGCTCAGGACAGGTTTTTGGGATGGGGATGGATTTCTCAAGGCTTCCCTTCAATCCTGGAGGCTGAGTGTCCTGCAGGGGAGGAGAGCAGAGCAGGGATCAGCAGGGAGCTGAGTGATCCATTCCAGCTGGTGGTGGATCCTGTGCATCCGGAGAGGAATTCCTCATTCCTGCAGGGTGCCAGTGCTGTGCTGTTCTCCCTGTCCAGCCCCTGGGCTTGTGTCCTGCTCCCAGCCCTGTGTGCCAGAGCCAGCCCAGGACTGAACCCTCAGTAGCTGCTGGAAATCCATCAGGAACCGTGGTGGGCTCCCAGCAGGGAGGGAGGGGCTGGGGAAAGCACCAGGATTGCCTTAAACTCACCAGCACCCAACCAGGACCCAGCACCAAACCAGGACCCAGCACCAAACCCATCCAGTGACACCCCCAGGTCACCACGGCCTTTGAGATCCTCTCCCCCCAAACATTCTGACCTCTTCCCTCTCTCTGCAAGGCTCTAGGTACAGAAAGGTGCAATATTTGAGGATATTTAGGGGTAGTCTGACCCCATGAGTAAAGAAGTAAGACTGGAAAGGCCTCAGGCTGTTTCTGGGTGTTTTTGGGGATTGTGCCAGTGCTGACAGCACAAGAGCTCACTGCCTGCTGCAGGCTCAAAGCAGCTTGATGCCAAGGTTCTGTGTTCCCTGGATGTGTCTGGAAGGGTCCCTGGCACTGCTGGGGCTGCAGGGCTCAGCCACGGTGGGGTCAGCCCAGGGATCCTCCAGAGAACAGCAACCAGGACCTGGCGAGCTCTAGCACTGTCCCCGAGGGCTGGTGGCACAGCAGTGGTGTCACCCGAGGTTCCACGTGCCAGGGAAAGGCTCCTGGGGGCCTCTCAGAGGAGTGTGGGGTCAGGGTTGGCTGCTGGGTTCCCCCACATCCCTGCTGGAGGGTTGGGGGATCCCTGCCGTGCCCCTGGGGTTGGGGGATCCCTGCCGTGCCCCTGGCTCTGCTCCCAGCTCTGCTGGACATGTTCTGCTCCCCCTGTCCCTGCCTGGGGACAGCCTGTGGCCCAGGGTCCCCGAGGTGCTCTCTGGTGTCCTCAGCAGCTCCAGGTGTGGCTCCTGCCAGGGCAGAGATGAGGAAATCTGAGCTGTGCTGCACTCCTGCAGCCTCTGAGCTCCCTGCTCCCCCTCGAACCCACCACGCCCGGGATGGAGCTGCCCTGGGCACCCCAGGAGGGCACCCAAGCTGGAGGGGACCCGAGGAAAGGCGCTGGCAGGGGGTGAAGCACCCCTTGGGTACCAGCAGGGCCAGCAGGGATCTGCCTTCCCTGGCCAGGAGCAGCTCCAGGAGTTTCCATCTCCCCCAGTGCAGGGAGCAGTGTCCGTCCTGGGCAGGGACAGGCTGGCACTGCCAGGCCCTGCTGGGCTCTCCCCTCCTCACAGGGTGCCCAGGCTCTCCTCTCCATCACTGTTTTAAGCCCAACAGGCTCAAGGGATCAGAATCAGGGTTTTAGTGGCTCTTTCTGGGCACTTGGGAAAGGTTTTCTCACTGAGTTTTCCTTTCCCAGATGGGTTTGTGGTGTGTTCTCTCCAGCAGGGCTGGAATTTGGCAGGTGGTTATTTTTGTTCAGGGCTTTAAAGCAGCACCTTACCCTGTCAGACATTGCCCTTTGGGATCTTGATATCCGTGCCTAAATCCCTGCCAGGACCTCAATCCCTCTGGGCTCAGCTGGCCCTGCAGAGATCCTGGAGAAGACAATTTCCATCCCGCAGAGAAAACCAAGCACAAACTCCAGGGACTCCTAATCCTGGCGAAGGTTTTGACCTCTGACACTTTGTGGAAGTGAAAGAATTTCAGGGTTCTTCGGGGTCGTTTTTGTACATTTGTGTAGCCTCAGCAAATCTGTGTAAAGTCTGTGCTGATCTGTAAAATACTGTGCAGAGAACTTTTAAAGTAATTGTAAAATATTAAAAGTTGATTTATTTCCAGTACAGGAGCAGTGTTTGGGTCAAGGAATTCCTTGGGTGGGTGGGAGGCACGGGGGAGGCTCCAAATCTCCCCAGAGGAGCTGACCTGGGAGCAGGAAAAGGCAATGGCAGGAGACATCTCCAGCACCCAGCACAGCACCAGGATTTCCTCCTTCAGGTGCTCCCAAGTCTCCTGCTCACAGGTGGGTAACCTGGGATTCACCTGCAGGTAGAACCTGCACAGTCTTTATCAAATAAATGATATTTTCCACCCTCACAGGACATCCTGAGATGCTGCCCAGACTTGAACACTCCATGGTTTATTATTTTCATCTTTTATCACCTTTTTTTTTTTTTCTTTTTTTTTCTTTTTAAATAAGACAAACCAAAAAAGAAGGGTTGGAGGTGACTCAGTTTAGAGAAATGAAAAAGGCATCTTCAGTTCTGGCTGTCAGCTTGGCTCTCCCTCTCCCCAGATCCCCATTCCTATATTTGCTGGAGCTGGAATAAAAATGGAGCTGGAATAAAAATAGAGCTGGGCTGGAGGCCAGGGTGGAACACAGAGCTGCAGCATCAGAGCAGCGTTCGGTGTGTGCCCTGTTCCCTCACAGGCTGTCACCCTCCCAGGGAACAATTCCTTCCCAATATCCCACCCAGCCCTGCCCTCTGGAACTGGGATCCATTCCCTGTGTCCTGTCCCTCCATGCCTTGTCTCCAGTCCCTCTCCAGCTCTCCTGGAGCCCCTTTAGGCCCTGCAAGGGCTCTGAGCTCTCTCTGGATGATTCTCCTCTCCAGGTGAACATTCCCAGCTGGCTCCAGCCCTGGGAGTATCAGGAGATCATTTCAGAGGACAGAGTTGTTCCAAGTAAGGAAAATTCCAACTGCTTTGAAACCTCTCTGCACCCCACCCGTGCACAGAAGCGACCAGGCAGGGCTCCAAAATACCTGTAAATCCCAGAGCACAGCGTTTGCAGAGTCAAAGAGCTGCTTTGTCCCTGGCCTGGCACACAAGAGGTTCTTTCTCTGCTCCAGTTCAGCTCTTCCCTGTTTTTCCCCAGTCTTCTGACTGAAGGCTTTGTGTGAGCAGGGTCATACCTGGCTCTTCCTCTCCCCGTGGCCAGGAGCTGATGTTATCTGGGGGGATTTGGGACTTCCCTGTGCTGTTCTGAGGGTTTCTGTCAGCCGTGTTTCGGTGTTCAATGACGTCAGAAATTGTGGGGAACCAACTCCTTCCTCCCCTTCCAGGGGCTGCCAGGAGGAAATGTGGCCCCAGGGCAGGAGAGGGTTAAATTCTGCTGTGGCAGAGATGGAAAAGGCAGGAGGGGAAGGGGCTGGGTGAGGCTAGAGGGTCCCAGCAGGAGCCTTTAGTGAAGAGGATTTTTGGGTTGGGATCCCTTGGTGGCAATGAGCAGGTGCTGGGTGCGTGCTGTGGACACCTGGACACTGTCCGAGGGAGCTCTCTGGCCTCTCCCTTCTCTGTGCAGGGGGACAGAGTCTAGTTCTAGGGAAAATTAGGGGATGGAGAAGGCTCGTGAGCAGCTAGGATGGCAGCAGTGAAAATATCGGGGGCCAGTGGGAGATCCTGGCCCTGAAAGGGCAGCAAAGCCGAGCACACCCTGCCTCTCCTCCCCTCCCACCCCAGCTCCGCCAGAGCCCTCTTCCCGCTGGAATTTGCACGGAAAACAGGAGCGTGGGGCAGCTCCTGCAGCTGGGAACCTCCTGCGGAGGAGGGACAGGCAGAGGTGGTGGCAGCAGGACAGGGGGACAGGCATGGGACAGTGCACTGCAGAGCAGTGACACCCCAAACCTCCTCCCGGGCTCGGGAAGGTGACCCTGGCAGGGACGAGCAGTGTCCCTGTGAATGGGAGCGCTGCTGAATGAGCACAGGCCGGGGAAACGAGGATGTTTTCATTGCTGCTGCTGCTTCCCGGAGCCTTCCTGCCCGCGGGGCGGCTCGGGCGGGGCTGGGAAGGGATGCGGGGCTTGGCACCAGCGCAGCGAGAGGGAATTGGCGGCTCGGAGCTGCCTGGTCCCTCCCTTCTGTCCCGCTCAGGAAGGAAGGAGGTTATTTTTAACCTGGGGCCCAGGTACGGAGCGGTACCTGAGGCTTTTCCTCATGCAAAAGAAATGGGAAGTGATGCAGCTGCAGTTCCCACGCTCCCTCCAGAAGGATTTTCCTCCCCAAACCGCTTGCCGGGCAAAGCTTGGCGCCTCAGACCCTGCCCTAGAGACCATTTGGGGCGAGGCTGATCCAGCACGGCCCTGGCCACGGCTGGGGACAGCTCCGGCCACGGGTGGGGACAGCTCCGGCCGGGGCAGTGGCTGGCTGGAGAGGTTGGGCCCTGGGCTGGGGCTGTCCTGGGCACGGTGCCCAGCAGAGCCTGGGGCACACGCGAGGGGCACGCAGGGCTCCAGCAGCTGCTCGGGATGGGGTGCCTGGGGGCTCATCCCACCCTGCCCCACACCCCACAGGGAGCAGCGCTCATCTCCACATTTGGGCTGGGTCTGCTGTGTCCCGGCACCGCTCCCCTGTGCCAGCCCGGGTCTGTGCCAGCCCCCAAACAGATCCCAAACAGATCCCAGACAGATCCCAAACAGATCCCGGGCCGGAGCGAGCGCCAGGGCACCGCCGGAGCCGGGCAGCCCCAAACAGCCACAGCCCCTGGGTCTCATCCCGGCTCTCCTGGGTCACTCGCGGTGACAATGACACCCTGCTGAGCACGGCCAGAGCTGCGCCAGGCTCTGCCAGGGCACAGCCAAACTGCTCCGGGAGCGCATTCCAGAGGGGCTGGGCATCCCTGCCCGGGCTGCAGCCCGAGCTGGCAGCAGGCAGGAGCTGCCGGGGCAGCGCAGGGGCTCTGAGCAAAAGCAGATGTGGGAGATGCTCCGGGCGGGAGGAGCTGGCAGAGGCACAAACACCATCCCTGCCACGGGCGGCTGGAGAAGTGTCCTTGGATGGGCTCCTGGTGTCCCGGAGCGACTCTGGTTGTTGGGAGCTGCGGGGATCCAGGCTCACCCTGCCTCGCCCGGCGGCAGCAGCGCAGGGACTGTCCCTGGCTGGGGTGGTTGGCAGAGCAGCAGGGGCTGTGCCAGGGCCGGTGCCAGGGCCAGGGCGGGTGCCAGGGGCGGTGCCAGGGCTCACAGGCTCGTCCCACAGCAGCCCGACCGGCGGGGCTGGTTAGAAGGGATTGGATTCCGGGCAGGGCTGAGCCTCCTGCCCTGCTCCCCCCGTCCGGAGGGCGCCAGGCGCCAGAGACCCACACGGGGACAGCTCCGGCCGCGCGAGGCTGCTCTGTGAAAGAGGAAGTCGTCTCGAAATAACTCTCGCTTCCCTTTCTGCTCCGCGCGCTCCGCAGCGGCTGCAGAGCCTGGCACCCTCCCGGGCAGGGTGGCCCCGCGATGTCCCCTGCGGGACCCTGCCGTGTCCCCCGCGCTGGCCGCGACCTCCGGGGGGGCTGTGGCTCCCTGGGCCCCCCGTGCCCGCCCTGAGGAAGGTAAGAGCCCCGGAGGGCGAATCCTGCGGCTCAGCCTCTCCCTCCTGCCCCGCTGCTCCTGAGGCTGCTCTGGCCCCGGGGAGGGATTTGTCTCGGGACCTGTGCGCTGAATGCCAGGGGTGAGAGCCCCTGGAAAGCCTTGGATGGGGGCAGACGATTCCTTCTCCTAGCAAGAGTCAGGGGAGGGAGCGGCGCTGGTGCCGGAGATCAGGAATGTGCTGCTGAGGGAATATTTGTGCCAGCGAGCGCTGGCAGCGAGCGCGATCCCGCCGGGCAATGGGCTCGCCCTGGAGCCTGGCCCGGGCAGGAGCGAGGGAACTTTGCTGCCCGTGGCCCGGGGAGGACAAGGGTGGCTTTGGTGCCGTCCCAGGCCCTCGGCCAGCCCTGCTGGGGCCGTTCCTCGCCATCCCGGGGCTGCTGCAGCGCCAGCTGTGCTCTGGGCCGCTTTGCTCTGTGAGGAACAACTCCCGGCTGCAAGGGACAGTCACCTGCCCAGGGCCACCCTCGGCCGCCCCCGGGGCTCCCTGTGAAGCTCTCGGTGCCCGGGGGGCTGTGCTGGCGATTTTGGCACGGCCGGGGCGATGCCCATCCCGGCTCCGGCTGTTGGTGCGGCTGCCAGGCTCCCCTGGCCTTGGCACGGCGCCCTGGCTGTCCCCTGGGGCCCCGAGCGGCGGTGACAGGGCAATAAAGAGCGATGGCAGCGGCGATAAGGAGCGGAGAGCAGGGCCCTGTCCAGAAAGGAAGCAGAAAGCTGCAGGCTCGGGGCCCGAGCTGCAAACCATTGTACGTGAGCCAAACACGGCTCCGCGGGCAGGAGCTGCTCCGGGGGCTCTCCGGAGCTGCCTTCCCTGCTGACTGTGGCTTTGCTGAGCGGTGCTGCTGCTCCTGGCTGCTCCGGAGGCTGGGTCAGGTCTCTGTTCTGAGGTGTGAAGGCAGTGCCAGCCCCCGAACGTGCCTGAGGCAGGGCAGCCACTGTGGGAGCTCAGTGCTGGGTGGGTTCGACTGAGGGTGAGTCCCTGCTGAGGTTCTCCAGGTCAGACTGCAGTCTCGGGGTGCTGCTGGTGTCTGTGCCCTGTAATTAAATCCCCTTCTTGACCTCGTTGTCCTGGTGCAACCCTAAACCCTCGTCCCTTCCTCGCTCAGCTGCTCTGTGTGCCCTCCCTGCCAGCAGCTGTCACATCCCTCTGTCCCCACGGTGCCAAGAGAGGCCTGGACAGGCTCGGAGCAGCCTGGGACAGTGGGAGGTGTCCCTGCCCATGGTAGAGGTGGCACTGGATGGGCTTTAAGGTTCCTTCCCACCCAACCCATTCCATGATCCTGTGATTCCATAAGGTGTCTGTGACAGTGCGGGGCTGTCCCAGCGACTGTGCTGGTGCCAGTCCTGCCCAAGGGAGGAAATGCCCAGGGAATGGCTCTGGATGGAGGCTGGGAACAGCTGTGCCACCCCACAGCCCCTCCCACCCCAGGAAAGCAGCCTGGCCTCCCTCAGGTTGGCCACGTTTGGAAGTCTGAGCTCTCCCTGCTTCTCTTTCCCCTCAGGTGGGCAGTGCTTGCCTGGGCTGTTTGTGAGCACAATCCTGGCAGAGGATTTCAAATCACACCTATTATTTCCCTCTGATTGTTTTCCCAAAGCCGGCTCTGGGGACGGAAAGAGATGCTAAATCTGAAAAACTGCTGTTTCCGGAAAACTCCTTCCTTTCCTTAGGAAGAATGAAATGTGGCGTTGGCAAGGAAGTGTCCAAACAGTTGGTGGTGTCCAGGAAGCTGCTGGACTTCCACAGCTTCAGCAAAGGCCTGAGGGCTCCTGCAGAGCTGCTGAACACCCTGCAGGGCCAGTGAAGGGATTTCGTTACTGAAATGGCCCCAAGAGCCGTCCTTGCTCTCCCCTCCATGGGCAGGGCTCCCCTGGCAGGGCCATGCCAGCAGGAAAAGGGAGCCTCAAGGAGATGCTGGAAAGCAGAGTCTGGGCTCGAGATGCTCTTCCTTGGCAGCAAGAGCCTGAGGGAGAGCAGCTGCTTTCATCTCAGAGCTGTCTGGAGCCAGAGCCCTGCCAGGGCTGGAGTTAGAACTGGAAATGCGAGCAGGAGGGGGCTCAGGCTGGGCCCCAGCGTGTGCAGGGCTGTGCCAGGCTCTGCTGTGCCGGTGCCCGTCCCTGTGCCGGTGTCCGGGGCTGTGCCGGTGTCCGGGGCTGTGCCGGTGCCCATCCCTGTGCCGGTGCCCGGGGCTGTGCCAGGCTCTGCCGTGCCGGTGCCCGGGGCTGTGCCAGGCTCTGCCGTGCCGGTGCCCGGGGCTGTGCCAGGCTCTCGGGGCTGTGCCAGGCTCTGCTGTGCAGGTGCCCGGGGCTGTGCCAGGCTCCCGGGGCTGTGCCGGTGCCCGCGGCTGTGCCGGTGCCCGGGGCTGTGCCAGGCTCT